>VZUI01034364.1:0-17707 GCA_013401135.1 Cettia cetti
CTTAAAGATACAGAAACTCAATATACAGCACAAACAGAATCGACGATCGGGGATACAAACATCATAAAGTCACCCTAGGACACAGGTATAACAGGTTGCATTCATACTATGCTCTGTTTTCCTTACCTATTAAATATAAACCACGGCTCAATGCAGTTAATACAGACTGAAATTTGAATAGTCCATTGAATTGTTAGTAAACATATTTTAAAAATAGGTCTACTTTCTTTAAGATACTTCTTAGAGCCCCAAAGAAATTCCAAAGTGTATCTGGACTGGTAATGTGAGACAATAATTTCCTCCTGGAGTATCAGTTTAAGTCCAGCCCAGACTGGTAGTAACCTGAAATTTTTATCTTCTTGAAGTTACCTGATAACATTATTCCCTATAGACAAGTGTGTCCATTAGAAATATGCAACAGCTGGCACAAATTGGCTTCTTGCTGGCATTTGCAAGAGTGAGGATGGGGTAAGAGTGTGGTTGGAATCTAAATGATTCCTCCCTCGAGGTGGCCTAGCCAACACGGATAGAGGCACTTTAATCTGAAAGGGAAACTTGAACTTTGTAGTTAATGGATGAATAAATGGAAGGCTTCAGTCTGCAGGACTGTCAGATTGGTAGTTTTCACAAACACTTAAATCAAATACCACATCTGAGGGGAAGAAATTAAGATGTAAATATCCAGGAGCCAGTGCCAAGACCAGTGAATTCAGAAAACAGATTTGCACTATTTTTCTTCTGTGCCTCAAAATATAACAATACATCAAGATCTTTTTGCCTGTAAAATAGTTTGTCATGTTTTAAAAAGGTACAAAAGACATAAAACCTTTATCCTCTGATCTGCCAACAAAATAATTTTTTAAAAAAGACCCTTAAAAATGGCTTCTCTAAAAACTCAGATATTTAGGTAAAGAGGGGTTAATTGGACACTACCATTGCCATCAACAGCAATTTCTCTCTGCTGATCATGAGCACTTTCCTGAAAATTATAAGCAGCCCACTCCTGTGTCTGCTGTGTAGACAGTGATGAATCATGCTAGCCAGACAATTTTTAGAGCATTCTGAGTGACCAGTGGATGAGTCTGAAAAAAAGTGCTGGACATTCCATAAGTTTACCCTGAACTATTTTTAAATGCAATAGTATTTAATGTGTTTATGTATTTATACCAACATAATCTAAACATGCACTGAACCTCCTGAGCTGGTAAGGAAATGAGTCTATCGTTTTCTGGCTGGCTGTGCAGGGCAGAAGCTGTGACTCCAGTAGGGTCAGCTCCTAGCACAGGCTTCACTGACACCCAGGGCTCTTCATGGTTCAGGAAGGTGAGCTGCATTAGCCTACACCATGGACATGTAGTCTATATTACTAACTGAACATGGAAAGCACCAGGTGTAAGGAAACATAAATTGTACAGTTGGTTTGGTTTTGCATATCAAATATGTGCAGCATATTATTCACAGATTCCATTAATTAATCCTGATGAAATCATAATGAGAAAAACATTAACACTAATCGATTTGGATGAGATGAAATTTCAGACCTTCCTGACATTCTCATTTGTGGCACATACCATAATGAAAAACTACCAACCAGCTTTCCCCTTGCAATCCAAGCATTAGTTTCCCCAATCATAAAACAGAAGGTCAGCTTAAAAGTCCCATTTCCTACAATGAACAGAAATGTTTTCAATGACACAGAAGAGCTTGCAAGTGTTAGGGCTATTGTTTTCATAAAGCTATTCTGCTGGTGACTATTCATAGACACCCTTTGCCACATGATTCCTTTCCTAAGTAGCTTTCCAATTAGGTTTCCATAGACTACGGTTTGTCAGAGTAGCTAGAAGAATTCATGCATGTACATTATGACGTTTCGTAATCCTTTTTTCTTTCATGAATAGCATTCCTTAGAGGATGTGTTCTGTGGGTTCTTTGTGCCAAGGCAGCATTATTTGCACCTCTTGACTAATGAGGGCTCACCAGAGAGAAATAAATCACAGGGTTGTGCAAAGTTTTTTCAAAGGCCCGACAGAAGACAACTTTTGAAAGCAAGCAGTTGGACCTGGCAAGCAGTATGAGCTAGCATATTTCCTGGGCTGGCCCCAAGCTGGTCACTGATTGCCATAAAAGGCCTCTGGGAGCTCAACACAATTCCCTACTTGCAAGGCTTGTGAGTAGCTGTGCATGCCCAGCACCTGGACTGTACAAACAGAAATCATAATCCAGGCCAAACTCAAGTCCATAAGACATTATCTTTCAGCCAAGTTGGAAAATATTGTGTAATTTCTCACCCAAAGTCTAATAATATTCGTTCAATCAATCCTTTCCTTCAGAGTGTTGGCTACTGCTGAAGTTACCCTTTTATCTTCTCTCTCTCAAACAATACCATGTGTTTCTATTTAATCTGCAAGTGACAAAATCAAAATGTATCTCCAGCTTTTCATATCTGCATTTTGATTCTGTAACACCTCCAAATGACTAGGTAAAGTGGTGAGTACATCAGGAATTTTCACTAGAAAATGTAAAAGATGGAGTTTCATTATGCAAAGGTAACACATTGCTTATTGCAGGGGGTTCTGCAGTCTTCTGGAAAGAAAAATAAAAGCAGCAAAGTAACCTTGGAATAAAGTATCCACCTTTGAGTACCCTAGGAGAGAGTCCTCTTTGGTCATTTTAAAAGACTGTGAAAAAGTGTCCACTTTATGTTTTCCTCAAGTATGCACAAATGGGGGATTTCTATCAGAGTTTATAATTTGGTTTCTTGTATATTTGTACTTATGGCTTGTGAAGGCCTAAAAATGAGTGTGCATATCATGCCCAAAGTTTATATCCATCTGTCACCAGCACTAGAGGCTGCTGCATTTTAAATCACTTCAGCATACTGCTTGCACAGTGACTCAGCCCTGACAGGGGTGTCCACCCTGAGGATGAGAACATGATTCAGTATTCATTAGTCTAACTTAATGCAGTCTCTCCTCAGCAGGAGAACAGCCAATCATGTGCCTTATCTGTGCCTGCTTCTGTGATTTATCCACTGAGGACTGACCTACAATCAAGAACTTTACTTAAAACCTTTTGACAGGCAGCTAGCTGCCAGTCTGGAGATAAAGCTAAGCTAAATACACCCATGCTAATTTCAGACTTCGCTTTTCTTACAATCTGAGAGCTCTCCATAAAGTTTTTGAATAAAATAAGTCAGACATATTGCTTATTCATGTATATGATTTTCATAAATCAGGTGTTCTGTTTAATAAACTGATTTTTTTTAAATATTTAAATACTGACACTACTCTTAGTATATCATTCCAGAGGTGTGTGCTCCAACCTGTGTAGGATTTCAGGATGGTGTTGTAATATAAAAAGAAACCACTAAACACCCCGAACTTTCTGAATTTTTTCATTTGTGAAGGTGGAAAAACAGTCTGTTTGACTGAAGAACAGAGAAAGAGAGAGGGGTCTAATTCCAGCACATTCTTCTAAAATAAACCTGGTTTGAAACATTTGGAAACCCCCTGCATCACGAGGCAAACTGTTTTCCAAGGGTGTCTGATTTGATAACAAGATGCAAAGAGGAGGAATAGAGTCTACCTATGTAAAGAAGTCTTCTTTCTATTCCTGTGCTGATTTTTTCTTGTCAAACTTTCCTTGAGTTTGCAGGTAGAAGGGTAGAAGAGCAATAAACTGTTTCTTGTTTTTCTTTACTTTAATTTCAATACACTCCGAAATATGATATTTTTTTCCCAGCCTAGGTTAAGATGCAGTTGTGGAAGTAATATTTCCAACAAACATTCTGAATCTCAGTAGATTTTGGCCTGTATCTTTACGGAGACTTTAATTCAGTCAATATGTGACACTTAGTTTCAGTTTAGGAAAGGCAGGACAGAATGCCTTGGCCCACAGCCAAGGGGAAACAAGAAGGATCAGCCCTGAAGACGGTCCATTCTTAAAGGCTTCTTTGACTTATGTAAATTTAAATTCAGAGAGAGGAAAAATTATTACAATTTTCTTGCCTCAGGATGAAATTATTGGACTCCCAAGGAAGCGAAATAGATTTAGAAGATTCAGGTGCTTTCAAACACCTAGTCAATTTATAGATAGCAGTTTTTCGTATAATCCCATGATTGAAGAATTAATGAATCTGACAGCCAGCATCTCAGTAAGGTAAGAAATCAGAACTTTTTTTTTTTCCCCAATGTCAAGTCAGTGTCATTTTGGGAAATAGCCCTTTTTGGAAGCAGTTTTCTGAGTTACTCCTGGCTTCAAGAGAAAAAAGGGAGAGGAAGCAGACCATAATTGATATAAGCATAAACATGTTTTGATTTGTTTCAATACCTGTTCCTTCTCTCCATTCCAAGCACTATCAGATGGAGTTAGCATTAGCCATGAGATAATTCTCATAAATTTTTTTTGTCCACATCATGTAAGTGATGAGATACTTTTAAATAATATTTTCTTGAGTTTGGCAACATTTTTCCTGGCTCAAGAGTAATATAGGGGTTCTGTTGTTGTTTTGACTTTGAGATTCCTTTGGTGCATTAGAGAATGAAGTAAACCCCACAGCACTGAAGGTTAATGATGGAATTGTATTTGCATCCCACCAATTCTCTATCTCTTTTTATTTTACTGAATTTCTACTGAGTGTGATACATTTGAAGCTATTTGGGGTGTTTCCTTTTAACCAGCACAACTTATGTTTTAAGTAGCTATTTTAATTAGTGTGTGTGTGTATATGTCTCTGTGTGTAGAAAGTAATTTTCTGTATTTTATCCGGAGGAGAACTGGTAATTCCCAAAGTCCCAATGACTTCTTGAAGCCCTGGTTTTGAAAAAAAGCTTTAAAAATCTTGTTTAGCAAGAGTTTACTTCTCTGTAAAAACAACAGATGATTTGTATGCACCTGAACGTTACCATTTTTAAGACTGCCAGACAAAGCCAGTAATAATGATTTGTATGTCTGGTATGTATTGGTATTTTTGAACCTTCTGCTTTTCAGATAAGCAGATGGGAAATGGATGAATGCTGTGAAACTCTATGGAAGCATATGAAGCATAAAGAAACATAAATGAAATGGTGTAAACCAATGTGTTTAGCTAGCCTCCAATTTTAACTCCTGCAGCAGAGAGATTGGTAACATATTCTGACTAAGGCTCAAAGGCAATAGGCAATCCATAAACTAAGACGAACTATGTAGAACTGGGATTTTTATTTTAAATTGAAAATATGGAATTGTCAGCAATTAAAGCCCTAGTAATATTCAAGTCAAAATCCAAAGCTGAGAAACACCAAAATATCTTTTTGCATTGCTATGTGGTTGTCTTTGTTTATGTATAAGTGCAAACAGTACTTTTTTTTAAGGTTGGTCAAGGACTGAGAGAATTGGGGTGTTTCTTGTGCTTATTTCACCTTAGTATGACAGAAGGTGATGGGCATTTGATTTTGTAACCCATGAAGTAGCAGAAAATCATGTGTGAAATCATTTATGCAGTACCTTTCACAAATGCTTTTTATCACTTATGTCATGTGAAAGTTGCTCACAAAACACCGCAGAAAAATGTTGCAACTACTGGTACTGCAAGGTCAATCTGGATCCAGAAAAAACAACTACATTTTTCCTGATTTACTTTCATAGTTAGAGATTTTTTTTTTTCTCCTTTACCTGGTATTTAGTGTTTGGGGTTTTTTAACCTGACAGAAGCAAATCAGACTGTGCTACTTCACCAATATGTGAGTATAGGAATGGAAAAAAGGATTTCAAGAAGAGTTTTCAAGTGCCCTCAAACTGATCTTTACTTTTGTATGGTGAAATTAATTAACATGTGGGGTTTTCCCACTTTAGTTCTTTTTCTTTTTTCTTTTTTTACTTTTTTCTTTTTTCATTTTTTTATCCAGAGCTGGAGGTTAGTGAGGCTGTTATTTGAGTTTTTTATGAACACTGTCTGTTTTTGAAGAATTTCACTTAATGTCCAGTGAAGTTACTAGAATATCTACGGATGCCCACTCACATCATTTAACTTCAAGCACCATATTTTATCCAGTAAACAAGCAAAATTGTGTGCAATATTTCTCCTTGCAAATTATTGCTAAGCAATTTAAAAAAATCAGATTTTTGGTGGATTTAGTGCTTCTTCAGAAAAGAAGAAATCACTCTAAAATCTATAGAGAAATAAAATACTGAGTGATGTAACATGTCTTCTCTCTGCTTGTGATAGTCATATTTAAATCTAAACAATTTCCTTGTCATATTTTACTGAATCGCTTCACTCATCTTGTGAGTCTGTCCTGCCTGTCTGTATAAAATTTTAAGGTTGCCCACAATAACTTAGAAGATCATGTAATTTTGCAATGCATTATAGAATCAATTTTCATGGCTACTAGTTTAGCAATATTCAACTCTTTGCTCTGAAGACTTTCATTCTTGCTCTTAGGAGGATTAGGCTTGATTCTATGAGAGGCAGAAAATGTAAAGGGATTCTATTATCTAAAAGCTGTGAAAGTTGTAAGATCTGTCTGTATTCAAGTCAATATAAGAAGAATATGATGTTAAAAAATTAAAAATAGTATTATGTAAAAAATAAAACCAAGGATGTAGAAATAATATTATTGTAACCACTTCTTTTCTCATAAGAGAAAGATGAAGATAAATATTAATTGACCCAAACTCTTATTTTAAAAAATATATACATTATATATATACACACACATACATACGTGTGTATATATATAATATTAGATTAAAAAGAAAAGCAGACAAAACATGAAAAAATATATGCATTCAAAACAGATTGCAAGTATATGCTGAGAGTCTTCTTATCTCACTTTATGAGTGCTGGTAATAGCAACTGTTATCTTGACATCCATGTGAAATACTTTTCTGTGTGAAATAATATTGGCCCTACCTAGATGCTGTCTGTAGCATATTCCTGTCTAAAGGGAGAAGGGGGGAAAACCATGGATGCAACATAACTGCAACTTTACATTATGAAGTGTGTTCTGTTTTCCCTATGGATGAATTGCTCCTCAGAGTAGGAAGTTCTGGAATGTGCAGTAAGTTACAGATTGAAAAGGACCAGTACAAAATCTGTATATAAATATCAATAGCTATCAGTGGCTCTCTTAGATGTTTGCAACTTCTTTATGACTATTGATTAAAAAAAATCTAGTATTCAAAATTGGACAGATACTTGATAAGCTTTTCCATTTCCTTTTTGCAAGGGTTTAATTTCCTTTACACATTTATTTGTGTGTATTTCAAAACTTTCAAGGTCATAGATTCTCTTAAAGAGGGACTCCTCTTAAATAAAGATTTGCAAAAGCAAAGAAAATCACTTCAGCAAATTTTGCATTAACCTGATGGAATGCAAATGCACATTTTTCAAGACAAAACCAAAAGATTCTTTGCCAATAGGTATTCTATTTGGTCTCTAAATGTTAAAAATTCATTTACAGCTGTAGCTCAGATTTACAAGAAACTATCAGCAGCTGTTTGGTCTTCACAGGACAGGAGAAATTCAAAGTCACCTGATGCAACTTAGCAAACTACCATGATATCATATAAATGGCAGTGATAATCTCCAATAATAGCAGCTTTTGAGCACTGTGAAGGTTGAAAGGCTTGGATCCACTTGTCTGTGAAAAGCAGTTCTTTTGCAGCAATGTGGTCTCTTTGCAGAGCAAAGATATGGTACAAAAGGATAAAAAAAACATTCTTAACACAGTGGATGAGAGTGTTCTGAATACACATAGTTTTTTTATTTTTGGGTTACAAACTCCTCATGATAGGGAACAGAATCTCCTAATAAATGTCAAGAAATCACATGGAAGCCATTTCATTTAGTGGTTAACAGCACATAATGGTCACATAAACATTGTGGTTCTCTTCATTTTCATAGTTATTACTGGTGAAACAGCTGAAACATAACCAAACTGATAATTTCATATTAATAGATTCAGAACTGATGTTACACTGTGTACTTTCACTCTCCATGGTAACCATGAATAGAATGTATAACTATTTAAAAAGTTTAATTAATTGGATTAGGAATCAAAATTAAGAACCAGAAGTAATAGTTTATTGAAGTATCAATATTAGCTGTGTCACAAAAATGACTCATTGCTTCTATGATCAGACGAGGGGAAGATAGGATGTGTTCATGGACATTGTATTTTATTCAATCTATTTTTGACATGTAACTCATATAATGAAAAGTCTGATTGACTTTTAAGGGGGATTTTCATCTCTCTGAATTCAGATCAAGTACAACCTAGATGATAGCCAGCAGAGATACAAAACAAAAGTAGACGTGTGAACACTTAAAAGGAGTTTGAATTTCGGCCATGTTCTGCTGAACTATGTGATCCTTACTGATCTTTTCTCCAGAATTTTTTTTTCTATATGTTAAATTTTGCTACAGCATATCTACACCAAGAAGATTCAGCCTTTCCATTTCCTCACAAACCATCTGCAGAACAAGAGATATGCCATCACACTCGTATCATTTTAATTATTAATGTATCTAAGATACGTAGGGACAAATAAGGCAAAAATAATCAGTCTCCAATGCTTTCCTTTCTTCTGGCATGTATGCTCTTCCACAGCTGTCTTTCCTCCTTTGATGCCCTTTTCAAGATTTATGTTCTGCTTTTTTGCTGTTATGACTGGCTGTAAATAAACTAGATCACTATAGTTCTGTCAGAAAATAACACCTGTCTTGATGACTTATAACTCTCAATTTTAGTTTCCTATAGACATGTTGTATACTGATCTTCTACGCAAAGACAAACACTTTCCAGGTGATCAGCTAATGTTGGAGCCACAGTCACCACTTCAGAGAGCACAGGGAGCATGGAGTTTAACACCTGATAATTTGACTGGGCTGGTTTGCATCTGGTTTGGGTTTGCTTTCCGTGCCAGTCACCACTGTCTAACCTTGCTATCAGAGTTACTGATGGTGTCCCCATTCTCCTCCTAGGCTGTCTCTGTTGGTCTCAGCCAGAACTCCATCTGCCAGGAGGGGTGGAGACATTCAGGCCTCTTCAGCTGTGGCAGGCACCTGCCCCACAGTGCCTGCAATGTTGCTGTTGGACACGAAATAAAGAGCTTGACTCCAAGATAGAAGAAACCATTTTCAATACAGACTCTTCCACTGTTAGCAGCCTCTAAACCAAGGCAGACCTTCCACTTCTGGATATGCAACTGGCTGCATAAATCTCTCACAGAGACCCAGCATGCTTATTCCATCCAGCTGAGTGGCCTGAATATCTCCCATTGAAAGGGGCTGGTTTCCATCTTGCTGTTTTCAGAGGGGCATCTTGGCTATACCATGTACTGGGAAGCATACCTTTCCCAGGGCATATTGCCCTGCTGAAAATGCAGAGCTGTTGTAGCAGGAGCTATGAATGGGTAGCACAGCCAGATGTGCTGGTAAAATGCATGAGAGTCTACTGGCTGCCAGGCCTAGCTGTGACCCCAAGTAGAAGGGATTTTATGAGAGGACAAAAACAATACCTGTTTTCTTGTACAGTGCAAAAATAGCAACCAGCAGTGGTACTAGGTATCTTGTTCTTCCACATTATAAACATTCTTCATTTTTCCTTGATAGCAGGAGATTGTACAAATGTAAAGTTTGAATAGATTGTCTCACTAAGTTAGGAAGTTAGGAAGCCAAGTTTCCCTATTACAATCCTACTATACAGACAATAATCTAGTCCTCTTTCTAGAAAGGGAATGCACCATGTGGTGCTTAAACTGCCTTTAAAAAGATAATATCTACTGTTTGTCTGAATTAACACTAAAGAAGTGGATTTATCCAGCTATGGTCAGTTTTAGACTTTTTTCCCAAGTTCACCTTTAGCATCATCCAAATTCTTCCATTTGCTTTCACTAGGGACCTAAAATTGTTAAATCCAGAGTAAGAAAGGCCTTACAAAATCAGTGAGAAAAATAGTGATTAAAAATGTGTTGTATCCTTGACATCTAGAATTATGATTCTCCAAAAGCAGAGATTCTCCAAAAGCTCTTAAAAACCCTCATTAATTTCTTGATATTTTAAATTTTGATTCCTTTATTGACTTCATTCCACCATATTTTACTCAAGAATAGAAGGCCTGCACAATTGCACAGAATGATTTTGATGACATCTTTGTGTAAAAACAAAGTCACTGTTCTTATTTTTTCTGAAGGAAAAGGAAAAAAGCTTTCTGTTCCAATTGGCATATTGTTCATATGTTTACAAAACTTTCCTCTCACAATCTATGAAGATATTTATGTGCTTCACTTCTCTATAGAAAGTATTCTCTAATTCCATTGAGTAGGTATAAATTACAGTGCTGTCTGAACAGGAAATTATTCAAAATTTTAATTTTGGATTAGCTAGAAAAGCAGACAAAATAATGGTTCCAGGGAAATATTTAACAGTTTAAAAACTGATTTTGAAGCACCAGATTTTATTCCAAAACTAGATATTCATATGTAGGGGAAATCAATATGCTCGGCTGGAGCCTCTCATCATATTGCTATCGTCATCATCTGTTTGCATTACCTGAGAGCCCTGGAGTCTCCATTCAAGGTTAATCAGTGTATAAAAACCAGATGTTCCCTGCCTCAAAGGATGGATACAGACAGGATGCTACAAAGATGCAAGAGAATAGTGTTCAGCAGGAGACATGATGGTATCAGCACAGCACCACCAGATGGATATGGTATTAGTAAAAGAACTTGGATGAGGACAGTAAATTAGAAATAGCTCTGCAGAAGATTCACCATAGTCAAAGGGGGAGTACATGGACTAATCCAGAAGTTTGAAAGCATTGTATGCAGAAGTTGTGTCAGATGTACAGGAACAGCAGAGTCCAGAAAAAGAACAAAGTTACTCTCCAAAGTTTATGAAGCTTAGTAGTGATCCAATATAAATTTAGAATGGAGTTCAGTGCTTCTTGTTCACTGTCAATTCTGATCATCATCAATACTCAGATACCCAGTTAGAAGAGATCACAGAATCACAGAATGGTTGAGGTTTGAAAGGACCTGTGGAGGCCATCTGGTCCAGCACCCTTGCTCAAGCAGGGACACCAGCAACCCTTTGCTCAAGAACATATCCTGATAATTTTTGAATACCTCCAATGATGGAGACTCCACAACATCTCCAGGCAACCTGTGCCAGTACTTGGTCACCCTCACAATAAAAAGTGCTTCCTGATGTTAACAAGGAAACTGCTGTATTTCACTGTGTGTCCAATTGACTCAGATCCTGTCCCTTGCCACCACTGAAAAGAGCCTAGCTGCTTCTTCTTTATACCTTCCCTTCAGGTATTTACTCACATTGAGGAAATTCTTATGAGTTTTCTCTTCTCCAGCCTGAATGGTTCATAGTCTTTCATCCATTCCTGATATGAGAGATGCTCTAGTTTAAGTCTATTAATCTTTCTGTTGGTGATGCACTTGATTCTTTACACTGTGCCCAAGTTTCACTTGTATTGGGGAGCCCAGCAATGAGCACAGAACTCCAAGTGCAGCTTCCCCACTGCTGAGTGGAGGGAAAGGATAATCGCCCTTGACCCACTGGTAACACTTCCAATACAGCCCAGGACACCACAAGTTGCTATTACAGTGAGGGCACATTGCTGTCCATGTTCAGTGTTTGACAGTATGAAAAAAAATAATGTGTCTAAGATTTTTACTTATTGATCTTGATTTTTTTTAGAAAAAAGATTATTTTTAATGAGTTTGTAAGGGGGAAGATATTAAATTTATACAAGACCAAGAGGAATCCAAGGTCCTTAGATATGGGATTAAAAATCAGTTCTTTAAAGGGCCGTTTGATAGCAAGTTGCTATAACTCTATAATAGGTTTTTATCAACAGTTAAAGTGTAGATAGAAAAGTCATTGAATCATAGAATTTGCTGAGTTGGAAGGCACCTACAAAAATCATGAAGTCCAAATCCTGACCCTGCACAGGACACCTCAGGACACCATGTGCCTAAGAAGCATTATCCAAATGCTTCTTAAACTCAGACAGGCTTGGTGCTGTGGCCACTTTGCACAGTTGCAAGTGCTAAAATACCTCTTGATGAAAAGCCTTTTCCTTTCGTCCAACATAAACATCCCCTGAAACAACTTCAGGTCATTTCATTGAATCCTGTCACTCATGTCATGAGAATGAAGAATATCGTTACTTGCTCTTCCACATCCCTTGTGAGAATGTTGAAAAGTGCAGTGAGGTGTCCCCTCAATCTCCTGCTGAACAAAGCAAGTGTCCTCAGCCACTCCTCATACAGCTTTGCCTCAAAGCCCTCCACTATCCTTGTTGTCCTGCTTTGGGCACTTTATAATAATTTAACCTCTTTCTTATATTGTGGTGACCAAAACTTCACACAATATTCAAGGTGAGGCTCCCCCAGGGCAGAGCAGAGCAGGACAAGGACAATCCCCTCCCTTGCTTGGCTGGCCATTCTGTGCCTGATGCCCTCTAGGACAGAGTTGGCCCTTCTGGCTGCCAGGGCACTGCTGAAACATGTTCAGCTTGCCATGGACCAGGACCCCAGGTCCCTTTCCTTAATGCTGCCCTCTGGCCTCTCATTCCCCAGTCTATGCACACAACCAAGGTAGCCTCATCCCAGGTGCAGAACCCAACCTTTTTCCTTCTTAAACTTCATCTGGTTGGTGATTGCCTAGCCCTCTGATAAGTCAAGGTCTCTCTGTAGGGCCTCTCTGCTCTCAAGGGAATTGACAGCTCCTAGTTTAGTGTCATTGGCAAAATTACTTAATATCCTTTTGAATACTAAGTTACATTGATGGAAAAAGCAAAATTCTGCTTTTGTGATTATCCATGCTGTTTTTATTCTCAACTATACCAAGAATTTATCATTGCATTAATCTCCTGTGAAAGGAACATAGACAGTTAAAAGGTGAAGTGGATTATTCCTGATACTGAAAAATGTTTTCAAGACATTTTTTAAATGATAAGTGCCTTTCACACCTCACCAACCACAGTTTTTGCAAGAAAAACGAGTAGCTTTTAGGTCACATATACAGTGGTAGCTTTTACAAGTTTTTATACTTTGTTGTATTTTTGTCTCCAAAATATTTCAAAATGTAACACATTCAGTTGTAAATGTTGATCTCTGTTTAGTCAGAATGATTAAGTGACGGTCATTGTAGCATGACTCATTGCTTTTGAATAGGAACATTTTCACAATATTATCTTTGTTATGAAGTGCAGTTATGATTCACATCATTCCAAGCCTTCTTCAAGTGAGGATAGTTATGATTACATTTAGAATACTTCATGCTACTTGGTGATTTACTGGTAGTGAGCTCAGTACTTATGCTGATACTTTCTAAAGGAGAAAAATAAAAGAAAGGTTGCATTCCTTAGAGATTGATGCTGTCAAAACCATATGTTCTCATTAGATGAAAATGAACCTCCTTAGAGGAAAATACTTCAAAAATTCTCTCTCAGAATCTTTCCACAAAGAACAGGAGGTTGCTGAGTCATTTGGTCTTGTACAAGGTTCTGACAAAGACATAGGTTAAAGTCATAGGCAGATCTTCACTCTTCAAGGGAGCTTTGATTTTACGTATATTACTAGCTCTGAAGGAAGATTTCTATAGAAGAGTTACTATAAAACACGTCCCTGTTAAACTGAATTATCTGAGCTGGTGTTTGAAATAGAACAGCTGAGCCCAGCTTGTGGTGCTAATACTGGTATCTTGGATTGTGTTCTTGCATCTGTGTGTGACCTAACCTAGAATTTTGCTATGTTGACCTAGCACACAATGTTCAGTGCTTCAAAGGTAGCTCAAGATCTTATCTAATCTATTTCAAAGTGGTGTTCTAATAGTAAAGAGAAATTAAAACTTCTAAAAGACTTTTTTAATCATAGAGCCAGCAGCATCAATTTGTTTTAGACAACCCTAAATAGAGTTTTTTGATTAGTCTATTAAAGTAAATAAATGTAAATATGCTATTAATTTTAGAGCATACTGATCTACACATTTACTTCTTTTGCAAAGTAAGAATGTGATTCTTGAAACAATCAAAGCATTCCAGGTGTTCTTGAAAAGGAAAGGTTTTGACCTTACCAAAAAGCAACATTTCATCTTTTTCTTCCTCAAAACAAACAGACACGTTGACAGACATCAAGGGAACTGCTGAATTTTAAAGATGTCATATTCTCTGAGTTAAAAAAAACCCATTCTTGACTGCAATTTTTGACCACTACTCCTTCAGATCTTTTAATGTGCAGTTTTTAATGTCAGAGAGATGCCTTATGTAAGGCATGCCTAATATACAAGTTAGTTATGCATTAGTTCTGCCTTCTGCTTAATGAGTCAATCAAGGAGTTGTATTTGTCATTTATATGTACCAGAAGGTGTGAGCATGGACTGAACTCTCTTTCTTTCACAGAATCATGTTCACCTTCTCTTTAGTCCACTTCCATGTCACTTAAGCTGTAACTTCATTTTTGCAAATTTCATACTGAGCACATCTTACTTAACCTCAGCCAAATAATAGGAGCTACCTAATCAGTTTAGCTGTCTCAGACTTCTGTGGGAATGAAAAGACTATGTTTCTCCAGTTGTTTACACCAATTAAAAAAGAAAAATCAAAATTAACGTCTCACTGTTGAACACACAGAAAGAGACCTAGTCATGATGTTGAAGCAATCAAGAAATTCTTTTGCAATGCAGTTTGACAGCAGAAAGTCCACAGCTTTTTTAATAGCATTCAATCTACAGAAGGTATTTAATCTATGTAGGGCAATAAATACAACTACACCTGCAGTTCTGGACATCTCATTACACAACAGACAGTGACAGATTGAAAGAAATCCAGGGTGGTAAAACAAAAGTGAAAATTCTTGCATAACAGACTTATGGAAATATTAGAAGGGCTAAATACATACCAGTTAAGCAAAATAGGAAGTAAATGGAGAGAGAATTCCACTGCTATTTGAATAATGCAGAGACAGGAGATGGGCATATGACATATTTGTTTGCCTGGTCTTAACCTTGGCATAACCACATTGAGTTTAGAGATGCAAATGAAATATTTAGGATAATGCCAGGAAAAGTCCTCAGCTGTGTCACTCAAAGTACTGGGTTGTACTGAACTGGGTATATCACATCAAGGTGCAGAGCTACAAAATAATGGCCTCCAATATAATCAACCAACTCCCTCCAACATTAAAAAGCCTCATCACAGTCCAGAAGTAAAACAAAGAATTGCCAGAATACATCTACTTAGCTGCACATTGGGGACAATTTCTTGCTCACACAAATTAATTTCTATCACCTAAGATTTTGATGTAGTTGTTCTCTTAAAACATTGCTGCCAGTAGCAGTAGTGATCTTTTCTTCTATTGATTGAATAAATCTCCCTTCTCAGGAGGGACTGACAATAAAATTGCAAATAAGTTTTTATATTCTGGAGAGCTCTCAAACTCTCATGTACAGAGTAAAAATCCCACGTTTTTGGAACAAACACCATAACAGAGAAAATATGACTGCATCCTGAAAATTTATCCCTTCATGGTCCAAAACTTTATTCCTTCCAGTCCAAATGCTAGCTGCACTGAAAAAAATTTTCTTAGCACAAAGATGTTGAGAAAGGTTTTGTAAGAGGAAGATACTAAAGCTACACATTATTCCTTATGCACAATTTATCTAGGAGTCTTTCTGGATCCTGAAAAATTCAGAATATTCACCGGGTTCATCTCCAAAGTTCTGGAAAGATCTGATTTTCAAATCTTCATCGTATAGAGAATATTTGCTGAATTATAATCAGTACAACATCAATAAGAATACTTTTTTGTAAAAAATGCTTTAAAATATTTTCTAGTAACAGCCATTACTTGAAAAGAATTCTCTTGTCATGATTAATTCCTTCTATTTTGTCTCTCAGGGAAGAATTTGTAATTTCATATTTCTTTTCAGGGAATCAGAAAGAAAAAGAGCTAAATCCTTCTGATCTTATTGCTGCCATGGGACCAGATGCACCAGGAGGATAACAGTAATTTGATCTGTAGTGGTGCTGATTTCTTTTTCTGCAAGTGCCCTCTTGTTTGTGGGATATACAAAAAGTAATCAGTAAACATTACAGTGATCCTAGATTAGTTTTGTATATTAGCTTACTAGGTGAAGCACAAATACCAATAATAATTTAGACAGTGCCTTATACCAGTCAACAGTTTGTAGTGATGGTGGCATTTATTCAAAGTATACAGAAATGTGACTTTGTCCTCCTTGCTGAGAAGTTCTACCATGATTATTAATGGTTACTTTAACGTAACAGGAAATTTAGCTTAAAGCAAACATATAAATTAAAGCCCAGATATTTAAGGAAGATGTCATAATGATAACAGAATTGCACTTAAAGGCAGGCAGATGGGAGATGCTCAAGGGGGCTGCTCAGCAGGACAGTGTACTAGTGAGTCCTACTTGGACAGACTGGACATCTGTGTCTGGCAGCTCAGCTCTGTCTTACCAGAAAGGAGGCCCTAAGCTAATGAAAACTGCTGCCAACAGCAGCCTACACAAACCCATTTGACTGCCAAGCTGAAACAACATCAGGCTGTGAAGTTGTTTTTCCCTGTTGCTGCCAGATTTATGAAGGGACTATCACTTTAATGCCTCTTTTTAATTTTAATTTTTTCTAACCACAAATTAGCAAATATCTATTTTCTTTTAATTTACTGTGACAAGACCTGTGGGGCACCAGTGCCAACAACACGTAGAGCTCTACATCTGCATTTTTATTTTACAGAGGAATAAAACCCAAACAAAAATAATAATCAGTGAATACATATTCTCCTGTTACAAGCTAGGTTGGCAGTGGTCTTGTTTTCTATGACAAGCCTTCATAAACAGTCAGGAGAGACAGCTGTACTCAGAATTGTGCACCTGTAGCATAAGTCCTCTCTCTCTTCCAGCTCTTTGGGAGTAAGAAGATTTAAACAAAGAAAAAAAAATTTGGCAATGGTTTTTTAATTCCATTGAAAAATAATAGAAACATTAAACATGCTGAGCACTGTCTCAAAGCTTATTAGAAATAGTTATCATCTTGAAAGCAATTTAGAGGTACACGCATTATACAGTACAATCACTGTCAACAAGCAATCATACTGCCTCAAGTTTAGAAATCATAGAAGTGAAGAACATCAGTAGAGAAGTGAAGCCATCTAGAGCCAGGATGGGAAAGGAGGAGAGTTAAAGTCAATTTATAACTCTCTTAACTGAAAATTCAACACCTGCTTTCAGCTCTAAGATGTTTTAATGCAAATGCCATGGGTTGCTAGCCTACATTCTTTTAGGATATGACTGCCAGTATGAATCATGTTACTGAGGAACCTAGATGTTTATAGTATCCAAAGAGGCACAAATATGCCTCTGTAGAACTAACTTTATAATGGTCACTGAGGTAAGAGGTATGTTAATTTTTCCTCAGAATTTCTATTTTTGTGTTATTTTTAAAGAAGTGTGTATTAAAAATTGTTGTTCCCCTTTATAGGGTCCCAGTAGAACTACCTGTAGTTTTAGCATTTTGGGGGAATAGATAGCCTGTCTAAAAAGAAATCTCTCTAGCTTCAATTAATTGACCCTATGCTACAGAGTTTTCTTTATGTCTCCTAAGAATCCTTTCCTTTCCTTTCCTTTCCTTTCCTTTCCTTTCCTTTCCTTTCCTTTCCTTTCCTTTCCTTTCCTTTCCTTTCC
>VZUI01034365.1:0-12519 GCA_013401135.1 Cettia cetti
GGGGGGGAGGGGGGGGAGGGGCGGGTAGCTCCTCCCAAAGCCATGCATGCTGAGTACAGGAAGGCTTCTTTTTATATACTGCATTCTACATACATATTCATTGATAGTCCTGGACTAAACACACCTATGATAAGAATTTCTCTAAAATCATTAACATATTTCCCCTCCCCTTTACACATGCATTCTTCTCTCCTGGGGATCTCTCTGGTGAACATCAATGTTCCAGTCAACCTGGCTGAATTGGCAGGTCACTGGGGCTGGTGAACTTCCAGTTCTCCTCCTTACATAATGGGCATTGTGCAGTTCCATAGGCCAGGAGTTTTGCTAGAACAAACATTGTTGTAGGCTCACCAGATACAGACAATTTATCATCTGGTAACAAATACTTCCAAGATTTTGTAAATTTTCTTCAATTCTAGTGACAATAAACTGACAATCTTTCCAAAAAATTAGAAAAAAACGTGAAGAACTTATCCAGTAAGTTTCCTCAAGGGATTTAGATTGTGCAGTGAAAATGGATGGATGGATGTGTACAAGTGCACAGCTACAAGCCTCAGAGCCCTGGCTGAAGGGCATCATTACAATCACCTTAAAATCTGAACTAGAAATAAAAAGTAAGATTATCTTTTTGTAGTAGTAGTAGTAGTAGTTATGTTATCTTCTGGATACAACTTGAAGGCTGTGATTGGTGAAGGGGGTTGCAGTGCGTGTGGACTTAGGGGGAATAGGGAGAGAGGAGTCCTGTCCGAGGCTGTAGGACCCCTCTGGCTTCGTGGCTTTGCAGGGGCTGAAGCTGAGCATGATAGTTGTATCAGCTTTGTGTGTCAGCAGCCCTCCTCACATATCTCAGTCCTTCCAGCTCTGTCCAGCCCCTGGAGCATGGGCGCCCAGTTTCGTATGCACAATCCTCGTGAATGAGCTCCCGTTGGTCTGATCCTTTCTAGTCCCTGTAAGGAGGAGAAAAGAGCAGGGAGAAGGATGGGTGGCATGGGGCAGAAAAGAGGGAAAGAGGAGACAAAGCTATTTTGAGGCATTGCAGCAACACTCAGAAGGAGAGAGCAACTCCTCCCACTGCACCATAGCACAGTGATCTCAAAGGTAAAGCAGAAACCCACCCAAAATAACGCTTTGCAGAGCACCATAATTAAGGAAGGGCATCTCTTCCAGGCTTCACAGAGCAGCCATGTCAGTAAGGCTGTCACCTGGGCATTGTCCCTGCTTTTGCCCTGTCTGGGGAGCAGAGCTGCTGCCAGCGCAGCCCAGCAGCTGCGGAGGTGTGAAACGCTGACACGCCAGCCTTCAGCACCATTTGCATCAGTAAGATTGGTCTCTTAGGACAATAATGGATGTAGGACAAATAATGATGGTGAGCTGAAAGGGCTATTACTCATTATTGAAACTTTGGATTGCTCTCTGGCCAGTGCTAAAACTATAAAGCAGGCAGCCGGTGGACAAGCCCTCGGTAACCTCTGCCACTGAACTAAAAGCTTTTGGAGGAGAACAGAAGTGCTATAAATCTTGTGGATGACGTTTAACATTTGTCAGAGAAACACTTTGGACTTATTTTAATCTCTTCATTTTGGAAAGTTCATAATAACAAATAATGGGTGCCTTGAACTCTGCCAGTGAATATCCCCTGCCTCTCCTGGCTCCAAATGAAAACTCAAAGTGGCCCCTTAATAGAAAGGGCAGCTCTGCTCATCACTGCCTCTTGAGCACTGTGTGGTCTCCCAGTCGCTCCTAAATGGATACGATCCTTGCAGTGTTTACACTTGCTGCCTGTTACTGCAATGACACCAGAGCCTGCAAATGTTTTAACTTGATTTTTTTTTTTTTCAAAAAACTGTCGATTAATCTTCCTCAGTGCTCAGTGCTTGGAAGGAAAGCAAATTATTTACAATGCAGATGTTATAACGGATTGTTTCTGCACTAACATTTCATTTCAGAGTGTTAACTCTGTCTCTCCTGCTAAGTTAGGGATTTGGTTTATCAAGTGACTCATCCAGAGATGAATCCCATCCAAACACACATCTACCAGCACCTCTACTTCTGCCCAGATGCCTCCCTGCCATGAAATGAGTGTCCCATGCTCCAAGTGAAACAAATGCTGGGACAAGGCGTATAGCCTTATAAAGTGTACTGTTAAGCTGTAAATTTTGCTACTCACCTAAATGAGCAGCAGTCTCAGCTGGGGGAAAAAAAAAAGATTTTGTGCCATGTCATTAGTATGCCTGCTATTTTTGGCTGGGCTTATTCAGGCAATGCTGATCTCCTTGATGAGAGGCTTTACTGGAAGGTAGATCAGTCACTACTGCACTAGAACAGGTCCTCAAAGAGTTGCTAAACCTAATTTTAAATGAGTATGTCAGAAAAAAATGACCTTTTAAATTGTCCCAATGGTATCCAAATGGAAGATGTAGGGACAATTTTCACAACAGGACAAGAGGACACAACCACAAGCTGTGCCAGGGGAGGTTCAGGCTGGACATCGGGAAGAATTTCTTCACTGAAAGGGTTGTTAAGCATTGCACTGGACTGCCCTAGGGAGGTGGTAGAATCCCCATCCCTGGGGTTCCTGGAAGTGTCCAAGGAACGACTGGAGGTGGCACTCAGTGCTGTGGTCTGGTTAACAGTGTGGGAATCGGTCACAAGTTGGACTTGGTCTAGGAGATCTTCTCTAGCCTTTATGTCTCTGTATATTTTTGTTTCCTGGACTATACCTGCCACTGCTTGTCCCAGACCCATTCCCAGGAGTGAAGGGAGCAGGCTGACATGTGACCAATAAGAAAGTGACTGATTTCCCAAGTCCAGGTACTAGAGTGAGTTTTAGAAATACCTGTGACTGCTATATTAAAAAAAAAAATTTGAAATGCCACCAAAGTCTTTCTGCAAACAGAAGAACACTATCCTGGGGAAAGCTGTTCAAGGCAGGACATAAGCTAACAAATTTCCACCTCACATTTCTGAGCACAGTGTGTGTCTGAGCAGTCAGGGAGCTGCAAATGCACAGGCTTTTGGAGGAACTGGCAGTGCCATATGCAAAACACTGGGATATCCAGGCTGACTCTGGCTGTCCTCAGCACGCTTGGGGCAGTGATTCTCCCTCTCTCACCCAAAAATGACCTTCCTGTGACTGCCACAACAGAGCAGGTTGCAAAGTGCTCTGAAAGCATCTGCTGAAAAGTGTTAGATAAACACACTGTAGAAAGGGCAAATACTTATACCTTGACCACCACCACTTCTCTGCTCCATGTTAATGTATATTTGGGGGAAGTGTGTGTACAAATAAAAGCCAAACTGCAATAATGAGTTGCCTGCAATGTGTTCTCCAGAGAAGAAATGTTTGAAAAGGTTGAAAGAAGAGGTTGGGTTTGACCAGAAAAATGGAAAAACTGATTGTCTCAGAGGTTCAGTGTTGCCAACTAACCTGCACATATGGTACCAGTTTTATTGATACATGCATAAACAGGACACCTCTGTCAAAAGAATCCCTGGGTACCATTTAACTAATGCTTAAAGCAACTGCTTTTAAAAGATTACCTTCAGGCACAGCCTACCCAGGCAGAACAATATCATCATCTTAAGCACTTTCCAAGTTGCTGACAATTGGAAATTCTTGTCTCACAGCAATATAATTATACAATATTAGTGGAAGTCAAACGAGGGCATTCAGCACCTGATTGTGCTCTCTGGTTTTGTGGTGGCTTCACTGGTTTTGCTGGTATCTCCATGTACAATCATGTCTCTGGGCATTTGGTCTCCTTGAATGTCTGAGCTGCTGGCTTGAGATTTGATTGCTGGTTTGCAACTAGGATTCACTGTGAATCAAAATTTTGGGCTACTCTGAAATCTTCTGTATTTCTGTTTAAATAAAAATTGATCACCTTTTTATGGAATATTCTTATCATGACAACAGGAGAGGTATTAATATCATTCTCCCTGGGAGTGGTAGAGTGAATTAAGGATGTGTATTCCTGTTCAATAATGAGTAAGTGATTAAACTTTATGTTTTGTGTGAGTGCAAGAAACTTCTTCCTGTACTGAGGATACTGTCATTTCTTTTTTCTGACCTATCCTCATTCTTCTGCTTTCTAATTGTTAGTCAGCACACAGGAACAAGTGCCAGGAAGGAGTAATAGCAGAAAATGTAGGTTTCTTTTCGGCAAGGACATTTTTGTACCAGATATCTTCTTGGATAGGGCAACATGCTTCAGCCCTCACTGCTCCATAGGTGACAAGGGTAAGATGGGTAGGGGACAGAGCCATGCACTGTCCAATTCATAGCTGCACTGTCACACAGCTGGGTAGCTGGAGACTGCCATGTGTGCTGACCCCAGGGACCAGCTGCTTGGGTCTCCATTTCTGAGCTTCTCATTTTTGTGCATCCCTGTAACTGGAGCATGTGGGAGAGGTAGGGGGAAGAGTATCCAGCCACCTCTGTCTTCCAGAAGTGACCTGGTAAATTGATAACCTGTTTCATCTCTATACATCCAATGCCTATCCCTACATCTAATCTCTTCACCTCTTTGGGTAAATCATCCTTCTGTTAGAACTGCAGCATTCTTCCTAGGAAGAGGGTGAGTGGTGATGAGTGGTAAACTGAAAGCAGAATATAGATCACTCATGGTATGACTATCAGTACATTTACTATTAATAAGTCAGATATTCCTTAGAAGCCCCTTAAACTTCATCTCCTGATAAACATTACAAACTTGATAGCAATTCAGGCTCTTTATGGTTCCTATTAAATGAATCTGCACCTCAACACCAATTTTGAGCTAATGGAAGGCCATCCACATGATGGAAAGTTCTACTGTCTTAGATCCTGACTCCTCAACAGGGATTTCAGTAGAAGATCAGGGCTTACCCTGCAGGAGATTTATATGCACCCAAGAGTTTTAAGAGCATAAATCCTGTTGACTGATCAGCAGAAACTCCACAATGTGCCAACACCTTCAGCAGAACACAAGAACTTGCCCCACATCTGCAGGTAGAGAGCTCATTTCAAAGGAGCTTGTGGCCATAAATCCTCCAAATACTTCTAAAAATCTCTTCCAGAGTTGTTGAACAGACAAAACAGGTTTGTGGGCTGCAGGGAGCAGACATATCCTGTGCACAAGTGGGATGTACTGCTGTGTTATGACCTGATGAAACTGCTTGAGCCGGCAGCTCTTTCCCCTTTTCTGGCATGGGTGCAGCTTAATGAGAGAGTCTATGTTTGTTGAGCTACTGGAGTAAAACACACAAAAGAGCCAAAGATATATAGCTTTGTAATTGCTTTGTCCCCTTTGGCTTTCCTGCAAGCTCCCATCTTTTATCCTCCACTTGCTCTTGCTGCTCTCCTGCCACAGCTGGTGAGAATGGGGCCATGTTTATGAAGGACTGACATGTCCCAATGCAATCTAGAGCTTCCTGTGTCCTGAGCCTCTGATGACTATACTTATAATTCAATCATGCTGAAAAACACAAACATAACTTCTGTCTGACCTTCTCTATTAAACCACGAGGACTTTTTTTCTGCTGGGATTTCTAATACCTTGACATGCAGTATTTTGTCTGGTGGCATTTGCCCTGCTGCTCCTCATATTATTTCTATGGCCAGGCTATGAATTGCAAATCTCTCAGCTTCAGCAAGGTGTAAGAGCACCTTGCAAAGGTGCCTGCTGGTAGTCCTGTGTGGGATCTGTGAGAGAAGGGCAAGGACAACGACTTGCAAGTGATGCTAGAGTAGTCTCTGAAGAATGAGTGTAAATTACTGCTTTATGATATGTTGTTAAGGTGGAGGTAATGAGAAAATCCCTCCCCAGCTCCCAAGCCCTCCACCCTTGCAGTCTCTGAGCACCTCCAGACCTCAGTACCCCAGTTTGTAGGACACAGAGGTTAAACCATCTGCTCAAGATCCCTCTGAAAGGTGACAAAAAGGGTGGGAATGGGATCCAGGTTTCATCACTCCTCCTGTTCCCCAGAAGCCTAATTCCTGCTCTTACCTTTTGCTTCTAAAATCAGGCACTTCCCATTAACTGTTTCTCTGTTTATGGAACTGTGTCCAATGTTATCAGCAGAAATCTTTCAAAACACACTCACACAAGGCAAAAGTGGATGTCTTTTGATTCAGGTTTGCGCACACCAACATAAATTACATAAATGGTGGCAGAGGTGGTGGAGAGCCCACCCTGACCCTCCTCTTTCCTGCACTGATGTGCATTTGGAAACTGGTATGAGTACATACTACTCTCTTAGTGCCAGTTGTACCCATATCTTCTCTTCAGGACTGCTAAAGACCTCTTCATGGTGGGCTGGTATAGGTCAGACTAGATGCCAGCCTCTTCCTTGGTACAGTTGTTGTCCACCGTCTGGGGCCCAGGCAGACATGCAGTGTTAATGAAGACCTCTGCCTACATGAATAATCACCATGCAAATGAGGCCTTGACCTGATTTTCTTTGGACTAGAAGAAATCTCAACTCTAAAGTTTATCAGCTTTGCCCAATATCTGAGTGGGAAGAAGGCAGTCTTTGTCTGGGACATGGCTTCTGGATTAGGGGGTTCCCATCCTGCACTGGCCCGGGCAGTCTCGTGTGAACTATGTTGTTTATTGTTTCTTTAGTAATTAGTCCCATTTTTGAAGCTGGTGAAGTCATCAGCTTCAATTTGAATGTGTTCCTTCTTGGTTCAGACCAAACTCTTTTTGAAGTTATGTATAATTTATGGACTGGTTATACCCACTTCCAAAGAGCAAATGAATGAGTGGAATTCCTTTGTGAACTGGCTCATACATACACTAGCACTTCTAGCAGAGTAGGAGGCATGAAACCTTCTCCTGATATAAAGTGCTGTATCCAAGTCTGGCTGACAAGCTATATTTGACCTTACAGTTTATGCTGTCATATGTTGGGACTGTGCAAGTCAGGTAGGTAGTGGTGTTACAATGTTTTCTTGTATCTGAGTATATTCAGCTACTGCTAAACTTTATAGATAAGCCTGGCCCAGATTGCTGGTGCTGTTATGTCAGCAAAGAGCATAAAATACCAGTCTTACCTACAAGTGCTGTGCTGGCAGGGCTCCTGGTGCAGGGGAGGGCACCTAGCTCAGCTTTGTGCTGGGAACTCAGATTAGTGTATGCTTTGTCTGCTTCAATAACAAGAAAATTGCATTTGCTCAAACCTTTTATTAAATGTTTAAATCAGGCTTTGGTAGGTTTGTTGCTTTTGCCTGTTTTGCTGAGGCAGGGAAAGGGAGTGCATTGTTAGAGCTTGGGACTGCACTTGAGAAAAGCTGACTTCTAAATCAGCCCAATTGAGCCTTTTTTCCCCATTGGATGTTGCTTTGTTACCTGCAGGCTCTGCACTGCCCCAGAAGAGCCACAGCTGTATGGAATGGGCTTCCCCGCACCATATATACCTTCATACCACAGTCGGGATGGGAGTTGCCTTTTCGCACAGACTATCCTTTTGCACAGCCTGTAGGAAAAGAGGATCCTTGTCTGTAGTCTCACTGATGGTGTCCAAAAGCCCTTTAGAAATTCACCCTCACCCAGGGTCTCTACAGGCTCTCTTGACTTTTGCATGCCACTGCCCTTGTCAAGGTCCATTCCAAGAATGTTTCACTTCTCTGGACCCCTGTGCCATAGCCCTATGGCTTGAGTGTCCCTCATGCATTTAGAATATCCTTTATGGCTGTTAGGAAAGAGAAAATTAAAGAGAATGGCACTCACAGAACGTCAGAGATATGAAGGGCCTCTTCATTCATGAGACATCTCTGCATTTGGGGCAGTGTTTTACCTGTTTAAATGGCTTCTTCTAGAGCCCTTAAATATACTGTTGTGCCAACTAAGTATGGATTTATAATTAAGCCCCCTCCCTTGACCCGTTTGCACGTAACTGTAATTTCAGAGGCTAAGAAATCCCCTTAATATCTAGTGAGAGGTTTAATGCTATATGCTCTTTAAAGAGCCCCCCCAACCACTGTGCTGTATTAATAGCTCTGAGATGATAATTTTTACAGTCTTCTAGGATTGATATCTGGTGTTAACATTTCATGATCGTGTCAAAGGAGCCGGGGGGGAGGGGGGAGTTATACCTGTCTGATGTTTTGATGTTTTAACCTGTGACTTTAATATTTTTAATTATCACAACTTCATAGAAAAAAAAAAAAAAAAAAAGCCAAATCCAATAGGCAAAACTCAATACATAAGCCTTTTTGCCTGGAGAGGGTGAATGGCTCCCACTGCTGCAGTGTGGATGTTACTCATTCACAGCAAATGGAGCATCACTGCAGAGCCCATGTTAGGGTGTGGCCATGGGGGCCAGCGGATGCCTTGGTGACAGATGAATATGCAGAAGAAGATGACTTCAGATCTTTCTGTTTGCGTAATTCTTACATTAAGTAAACATCTGAGTAAGCTTTCTATGGTATCAGGGTTGTATATCATTCTGGCCATGTGTGCATTTAGAAAAGCACATGAAAACTTGCAAAATACCATGTTTTGACAAACAAGACCGAAGACAGAGTTTTGCTCTTGCTGTGGACGATGTTTTGTGTCTAAGAGCACCGTTACTAGCTGTGGCTGTGATCCATGAGAGATGATTCTGCCATCCTGGATCAGACTGGATCATATCCTGCAGTGATTGATGGTGGATGTTTAGGAAGAATAGAAGGGAGAGGGCATGTGTGTGGTGCTGCTTCAGAAACACTCGCTCACAAGCCTTTCCTGCCCAAACCCAGGGCTGCCCTTGCATCTGCCACAGCTGTTTAGGGCCACCTCTTCTCTTCCTGTTGTGACATCCTGAGGTCAGTGATGAGTCCTTGAATCACATGTGCACATTTCATGAGCAGTACATTTTACGAAAAGTACATTTTCAAGCTGACCCAACCAGTCTGAAACTCGATGCTTAGCTAGGATCTCCACTTTTCAGTCATCACTATGCAGGTTTTTGCAGCAATGTGCACTGGCAGCCATCCTGGGGAGGGCAGGTAGCCCTGGACCTGCACACCCTGTATTGATTCTCTCCCTACAGAAAGAAAGACGTGTATAAAATACATATTAATGCTGAAAAGCACCAGGGATTTGGTTTTTTGCCTTCCATTTTTCCCCTTAATTCCCTTGTGTACAAGGCCTTTGGGGTCTGGAGATGCACGCCCTCATTTTGTGCCCTGCAGAAGCATCCCCACTTTACTGTTCTCCTCCAGCTGGTCTGAAGTCAGCCTGGCACTGGCTGCTCATGCTGCAGACACCTCCACTTTGTTTTGTGGATGTCTTTGAAGGCTGAATGTGTGCTTTGCTAGCAGAATTTGGGCTGGGGCTGCAGCCACAAACCGCAGAAGCAGTGGCAGCCCCTGTGCCTCACTCCTGTGATCTGGGCTGCCGTTGACAATGGCCTCTGCTTTGAAGGAGCATTCAAAGCCTCTCAGGGCCAGTCGGGAGATGACTTCAGACCTCTCCAGTTTAGCACATGGCATTTGGTGGGCAAAGATCCTTTCATTAAAACTGATAGATGACACATTTTTGCAATATTTACAATTCAAAGTGTTCTGATCAAAGTGCTTGAAATTAGGATATTGATGTGAGATAAGCACTCCTTTCCCGGCATTTGCACCAGAAAAGAGTGCGCAATCCACTTTCCCTTTGTGTACCCCATGTCAGTTGCAAGCGTTTCTACACAGCTGATGCCTGTAGATATATTTGCTTACTCCTAATGTCAGCAAATCCCACTGTGATTTGGCCTTGAGGTGACAAAACAAAACCTTGACTGTTACAAGCTAGGTAACTCAGCGCTGAGATAAAACCTAAAAATAAACCCCAGCAGCCTTTTAATGGAACTGAGCACAGCATAAAATAAATTTTTATAAGTTGTTAGGTCCTCACAGCAAAAGGGAGAACTATAAAATCCTGTTTGATGGCTTTTTAATGGCAGTTGTTTCATTTAAAGCTTTTAGTGAAGCAGGTTACATGGCAAAAGCAGAATAATAAACAGTAAGAAAATGCATTCACTCAGCGAAACAACCACAATTAAAGACTCAGCAGAAACTTGGGGATATCAGCTCCAGGTTGTCTCCTCAGGTTTCCATCCCCAGCTTTCCAAGGAGTGCAGCTCTCATCCTTAGTCAAATCTCCCTGGTTCTGTCTTGACCTTCTCAGAATAACAGAACAATGTAGGTTGGAAGGGACCCTAAAAATTATCTTGATCTGTCTCCTTGCCATGGGAAAGGGGCACCATCCAATGGAGCAAGCCCCATGCAACCTGGCCTTGAGCACTTCCAGGAATGGACAGCCACAACTTCTCTGGGTAACCTGTTCCACTGTCCTACCACCTTCATTGTAAAAGTATTCTTTCTTTTATCTAATTGAAATAACTGCCTTTTATTTTAAAGCCCTTACCACTTGCTCTGACATAACTTGGCCTTCACCTTAGCCCACTTTGTGACTGTTTTCCTGCAAACAGTTTCCAGACCTGACCTTTCTCTATGGGATATTGCCCTGTTGCACCACAGGTCTCTCCCTGGTTTTGCTGAATGAAATGAGAGGTGCATGAGGTGGTCTCAGCACACTGGCCTTCCCAATTCAGGCCTTGCTCTGCACTTTGCAGTTGAAATTCATGTGTCAGCAATAGCTGAACTCACAACAAACCTGCACAAAGGGATTTCTCACTCTGTGCAACCCTCATTCTCCTTATGTTGAGGAACCATATGCCATGGAAAACATACATGTTTGGTACATGAGGAGACAGCAGGCAAGGTAGAAGCTGTCTCTTGCAGCCCAAACTCACTCCAGCCAAAATGAAGGATAGGGAAAGGAGTGGGCTTCTCTGAGCACCTTCTGGTGCCCAACAAGCAGTGTTGAGTGGTTGTGTTTTGTGAGTGGGAATCTCCAACACTTGTCAGGGCTTTCTTCTTGCTTGCTGTGCATTAGGTGCATTAAGTATGGTGGGACCAGCTCAATCTACTGGGATGGTGCCAGAGCTAGGAGGCCTTCTCAAAGGGGGTTTGGAAATTCATGTGTGCGAGCTGAAGTAGACTTTGCATCTGGTTTGGAAGAGGAGAGAGGGTTGTGAGGAGTCCAGCCCATCTCCCAGCAGAAGATTGCTTTTGAACAGTTAACAAATAATACTCTTTCACTGGGACTTTGTTTAGAAATGGACTTATCCTCGAAGCCATCATAACACTGATACTGGATATAAAGAATGAGAAATCTCTCATGCTAATGCTTCCCTAAAATATTTTAAGTGATATGCTGGAACCTTACCCACCTCTCTAAACTATCCCAGCCCCAGAGGTGCTATGGGCAGCTTTGTCCTGGTAGTCATAGACCAGTTGATGCTGCCGGACATTAGGGGAGGATCTTGGTGCAAAACATTTTCCACACAGTCATCAAGAAATTCCTTCAGTTTGATTATAATTGTTGAACCTAAGCTTTTTGACAGTATCCTTTCAATAGAAATCAACTGTCTACCTGAGTCAAGTAACAATTTCCTCAGGGTAGTTAATGCCTTTGGAAATACTTTCTTCTTTGTCTTTTTCTTTGAAGAAACAGAATATGAGAAGCAAATCTAAGCTCACATTTTCATTGATCTCAGATCAGAGACAAAAAGAGCAAGAATTTTAATGTCATACTGTACAGCAATGTAATCAAACTGAATTTCTGAAATCAATTTCTTCATAACTGGCCTTTCCAGATGAATGACATGTTGCTACACTGCTCCATAGACTGTAATTTCCAGTGGAAAGACTAACCATTCAGAACATTTTAATTAGTCTTCCCCATTCTGTTCTCACCCAGTGGACTTAAAGCAAGGCAGCAGCTCAGCTGTTGAAACCCATCACCAAACTGGAGAGCAATGATCAGTACGGGGGAGAAAATGTCTTTCTAGGCAATGCAGAAGAAGCAGACACACATGAAGAATTCTTTTGAGTCTACCACCTTCTGTGCTGTCACCCTCTTTAACACCTGGCCACAGCCTCAGAACATAACCATCTGCTGATGGTAGGGGAGTCATTCACTTAGGCACGGACAAGAAGGTGACAAACAGTGCTTGGTGGTCTCAACATGAATGTGAGGGAAAATGGATGAGCTGTGCAAAGAAATGCCATGTTTATGCAAAGTTGATTTTTAATAACTGGCTATGGAGGGTGGTGAGCAGCTGGAAACATACTATTAGGATCCTTAGTGTGTGTAAACACAAACCCATAGCATGGATAAACAGTAACATCACACTGAATTTTTAGACAAGAAGCTCAGTTAACTCTTTAGAAATTATAGACAGAGACACTCTAGTCAAACAACCATTCATCTCCTTTAGGCAGGCAGCAGAGGAATCACCAAAGCTTGGGGTGGGTCAGCTGCTTGTCAAAGTAGCAGGTTTTCACCCCAGCAATACATCTTTTGCCTGACTGTTGCATGTCTAACTTTGGAAATGCATGTTGTGCAATGCTGTCTTGAGGGAGACGCAGTGATAACCACGGAGTCGAAGCGGGAAAAGAGGAAGTTTAATTTTTTCTACAACTTATATAGATTTCTAAAAGGA
>VZUI01034367.1:0-44682 GCA_013401135.1 Cettia cetti
AAGGGGGGGAAGGAGGAGGAGGGTGTGGGAAGGGAGAGAGAGAGAGACAGAGAGAGACAGAGAAGAAGGGAGGGAGGGTGTGGTGGCTAGAGAGAGGGGGAGGGAGGCGGGAAAGGTGCTGATTTCAGCCCTGTAGCGTCAGGATTGCGTCAATTTGGGTTTCAACCACGTACTCAGTCTCAGAGCAGAGCTACTCAGAAGAGCCAAAACAGGAAGGGGGTTGCAAATCAGTGTGCAAAGGGGAGGACCGAAGGTTCCCCTCCCCCCTCTCCTCCAGTCCCCTCGCACCACTATCCCCCCTGCTCGTGTCTCCGGGTTTTGGGTGGGTTTTTTTGATATTTCCTTTTTTCCCTCTCTTTCTAAATCTTCTCTCTCTCTTTTTTTTTTTTTTTTTTTTTTTTTTTATTTTTTTTTTAACCCGGGCGCCGTGAGAGCGGATAGCCAGGGGACGGCAGGGCAGTGCTCTTGGTACCCGGGGCGGGTCGCTCGGCATCCGGGGAGGCGGCTCCCGCATCCCGGACAGCGGCTCCAGCACCGCGGACAGCGGCTCCAGCACCGCGGACAGCGGCTCCAGCACCGCGGACAGCGGCTCCAGCCCCGGACAGCGGCTCCAGCCCCGGACAGCGGCTCCAGCCCCGGACAGCGGCTCCAGCCCCGGACAGCGGCTCCGGCACGGCGGAGGTTTCTCGCCACCAACATGGCTCCGATAGCGGACAGCCGCCAGCAGTTCGGTAAGCGCGTCCCGGCTCCCCGCACCCGGGGCCGGGCGATGCTCCTCTCCCGCCCCCGGGAGAAAAGCATCCTCTGCTGAGCCTCCTGGTGCTTCCCAGTGCGCAGATTGTTGGGAGAGACCTGGTTTTCCTCCCAGTTCTCTTCAGGTCTCAGAAGTTGTTTGTATTTGCTTTATTTTCCTAATCTCTCTTCCTGTCTCCCTCCCTGTTCGTCCTCCCTGGTAAAGTACCGGAAGAGATAAAGAGATTTCTGTAGGAGCGGTTTTGGATGCGAGTGGTTTGGGGTTGTTTTCTCTGTCTCTATTAAAGTAATGTGCATCAAGAGTTAGATGATGTAAATGCATCTTGTGCCACAGAGAAAATCTTTGTTCAAGACATTCTTGGAATAATTGTCATGCCTTTTATTCTTATAGGTCAACTGTTAGTTGAAGTGAAAGGACATTGCTAGGAAGAACAAAATACAGGATTTCAGTGTTTTTAGCTGAACAACTGCATCTTAACCAACCCAATTTTATTGAGAATAACAAAGATGACAATGAACTTTCCAGTTTTGTCATTTCTATGCACTGCATATAGTGTGGTACCAGAAGTTTCAGAAACAATCATGTATGTGCACATATAAAATGCATACGTAAGTTGTTTTAGTCAGAAAAGCAGTAAGAGGGAACGTTTCTCAACTCTGCTTTACAAATATTGACTCTAGCCTACATTACGCTTGCTTTAGGGGTGGTTTGATTCAAGGATCATTTCACTGACTTAGCGAACTGACTCCAGATTTGTATCACATAACTGCAATAATACCTTATCCCAGAATCAGGTGATGTTTTCTATGAATGCACTGCCTTGGATGTTAACCAATTGATTATGACAAAAGCAAGAAATTCAGGTTTTGACACAATTATTTGCAAATATAAAACCATTTTGGTTACCACGTCATCTTCTTTCCTATTCTTCCCACTTGAGGTTTCTAACCACACTTGTGACATCATGCTTGTCTAATTACTTATTTAAGAAGGATAATTAATATTTTAAACATCAAATTGATTCTACCACTACTTTCAGTAGTTGTAGAATTAAAGTAGAACATAGTAGCCATTAAAAAGTCTATTATCTCATGAGAAAGTATTGTAAATGTACAAACCATTCTTAAAAGATAATAAAGTATTCTGATCAATTTTCATTTGCTTTTAGCTTTCTATTTTTATACCATGTATATTTAAATTTCTGCAGCCCAGGGAGTTCTTGAAACTCAGAACCATGTGCTTAAGTTAGGAAAAATACTTTTTGGTTACGTATATGATTTTCAGTCATTTTATTAAGTTCTTGCTATTAAGTGTATAGATTTGTACAATTTGTAGGCATCAGGAAAGTGTTATCATAAAAAATTAATAGTCAGGCCTGATCCTTTCAGTGCTGGAACATTATGTTCTACTTTACTCTGATAGTATTGTTGTGGATTTTTTTTTCTGAATCATCCCACTATAAAGCAAAGGTGTATTGGCAGCACAGTTATCTGCCCAACTTTTGCCTGGATGAAGCTGATTTAGTAGTACAAGGGGATAGTTTTCTTTTACTCATCCAGAATGACCAGGGAGAAACAGAACTATTACATAATTGCCTTTATGCCTAAACAATGTCATGACATTAATATTCTATTAGACATCCAGAGTTGCAAGGAATAAGGATTAAGCTCTGATTTTTACATTGTGGGAGGTTTAAACTCACTTAGTAATGTTACTTATGGGCAGAATTGGATTTCTAATTAGTTGTGCTCATTTACCCTTTGATGCATGCTTTGAAGGGGTAATGATGTTCCTTATGTAAATAATATATCCTCATGGCAATGGAGGTTGCAACACTTGCTCAGGTTTCTCTTTATTCAGTCTAAGTATAGGATTTATGTTAAAATTGTAAAGAATTATGTTTTAACGTTTTTTCTTATATACTCCTAAGAAGTACTGACCCTTTCTGTAAACTCCTCATAAGCTTTGCTTTAGGGTCTTGAATGTAAATCTTAGCGGTTATCAATGATAAACTTGGCATGATTTTTTCAGCTTTGAACTCACATGCTACCTAATGTCACATCCATCTGGAAAAGACCCTTGCTTTATAATTATTCTACATTTTCTTGATAGACTTCCTGCTGCAAAGTACTGAAAATCTCATAGAAAATCTTGAGTGCTATAACCCCCAATTAAACTAACTTCTTTCAAGAGATACCTCCAGGCAATTATGGGATCTGACCATAAAAAATAGCTTGTTGAATGTACAAAGTATTCTAGGAAACTATGGAAAGCAGATGATGTATCTATATGTAATGTATACTTCAGAGCATTTTTTAGCTCACCAACAAACTTCTGTAAACCTAAACCTGAAACCAGCTGAGAGCTGGTATTATTCACAGACATATAAGCTCAGAAGCTGCACATAGAGGGTTGAGACAGTAGAGAAATTATGAACAGTGATTATTATTAGGATGGGAGTAGTATTTTCCTCCCTAACTCTCTGTGTATGGAAAAATACTAGCATAACAAGCATGCCTTAGAGTGGGACTGCACATTGGTGCCTGCAGGTGGCAAGCAATGTGTACAATGCAGAGCATTTCCAGTCTGTCAGTCTTGATGATATCACCATCTCATATCAGTTTGTTTTAATAATTTATTGCTTTATTAAATATCATGCAGAATTTAAGGTACTGCTGCTTATGTGCTTCTTGCTATTTATTTGATTTGCAGATGAAATTCCTACAGTGGTTGGGATCTTTAGTGCATTTGGCCTTGTCTTCTCTGTCTCCCTCTTTGCTTGGATCTGCTGCCAACGCAAATCTTCCAAGTCCAATAAGACCCCTCCATACAAGTTTGTCCATGTTCTAAAGGGGGTTGACATTTACCCTGAAAATCTCAACAGCAAGAAGAAGTTTGGAGCAGATGATAAAAGTGAGACAAACAAATCATCAATGCCAAAGAATTCTCTCCATCTTGATCTGGAGAAGAGAGATCTAAATGGCAATTTCCCCAAAACAACCACAAAAATGCAGGGCTTTCCAGATCTTGAAAATTCATCTCCTAAGCACTTTGCAGAAAGGAAGAAAGATTCAGTATCCCCTGATAGCTTAAAATCCATCAATTCCCTGTCATCTGAAGATAAACAAGACAAGCTAGGAAATCTTTTTTTCTCCTTAGAGTACAACTTTGAGAAAAAAGCATTTGTAGTGAACATCAAAGAAGCTCGTGGGCTGCCAGCAATGGATGAACAGTCAATGACTTCTGATCCCTACATCAAGATGACAATCCTGCCTGAGAAAAAGCACAAGGTGAAAACCAGAGTGCTGAGAAAAACCTTAGATCCAGCTTTTGATGAGACTTTCACATTTTATGGGATCCCCTACAGCCAAATTCAAGACTTAACACTTCATTTCATGGTCTTGAGCTTCGACAGATTTTCCAGAGATGATGTCATTGGAGAAGTCCTCATCCCCCTGGCTGGAATTGAGCTCTCAGAAGGAAGGCTGCTAATGGACAGAGAGATCATCAAAAGAAATGTTAGGGTAACATCTTTTTTATTCAAAGTTTGAAAATGTTATGATAGGGTTAGTTATGATTCTTGTATAATTCTGCTGCCATCTTGGAAAGGAAAGCCAAAAAGCTCACCATTCAATTCCTAAGATACTTTCCTAATGGCAGTTTGAGGCAGCCACCACACATATTAAAAAAAAATTACAAGCATATTGAAAGAATTTGCTAATGCTGGCCCAGCAGGTTTGAGTGGACCCATTCCAGTTTGTTCAAGCAGACTCAGCCCTCACTGATCTCCTTTTAAATGCTTTTAAATGAAAAAATAAAAATATTTATGCATGATTTCCTTTCTCCTCCATCCCCTTTTATATTTGACATCATTCTTTCTTAAATCTTACTGAAGTCAATGGAAATGTCAACTGCATGGGTTGTGTAGCACATTCTTAAGGATTGTAGGTAGTCTGTAGTTAGGGAAGTGGGACATAGTAGATACCATATTGTTGATGTTGTAGCATGTCCTTGCATGTTGGTGCTGTCACCACCTTGTCTCTCATGAATTATGAGGCAGGGTGTAGCTTTACTAAAGGTAGTAAGGGTGAAGCCATAGATAGACCTGACAGAGTTACCAACAAAACTTCCTGACTACTGGGACAAAAATATTTCATGCTGTGTTGTCTCAGTTCAGAATGTAAGGGTCATTTACACCCCAGCTGAACCACAGAAATGCACAGGCATTGCACACACATGTCTCTTAAATCTCTGCCAAAGAAGGGGAATGTGTATTGATGTTCAACATGATTGGTTTCAAATGACAAGCATACTGCCAAAAAAAATAAATGTCTACTAGGCAACATACCTATAGCTAATACTGTTATTTTGCAATTCAATCACTATATGGCAAAAAATATGTCACTGATCTTTTGTTGATAGCTTATTGGATTTTCTGCTATATAAGGTACTATCTTCTCTTGTTTCCCTTGCCTTCCTTCTCCCTTTAATTCCAATCAAACAATCACAGAGAAAATCTTTGATCTCACTTTATTTCATGTATATTATACTGCCTTATAGAGTGTCAGGGGATAAGATTTCACTGACAGTTTGAATCCTTCCTGTATAAAATAATTTACTGAATATTTTTTTCTTTACTTGTACTAGATCTTTTCTCTCTGATATAGTTTTATGGAATTTTGTTTTGCTTAAGGTAGTTTTCTTCCTAAGTGAGATTTTTTTTTTCCTCAGGATTTCATTTCTATTCTTCAAAGATAGTGATGTTGTGTCAACCTATATTGTCCATTTTTTTTTTATTTTGTTCAGTCTGATAACCAAACATAGGAAAAGTTATATAACTAATATAGAGGAAAACTATATTTACTATGTAAATTAGAATAACTCCATATATTATGTCATTTTACACAGTTTCAGAGCATACATTTCAGTGACATTTCATAAACCTTTTAAACTCTGGTTTAAGGCTTGGTCAAAATAATTGCTTATAAATAGTTTTATTTCATTTTTTTTCTATTATTTCCTCAGAAATCATCTGGTCGTGGAGAATTACTGGTCTCTCTCTGTTATCAATCTACAACAAACACACTCACTGTTGTTGTTCTAAAAGCCAGGCACCTACCTAAGTCTGATGTGTCAGGATTATCAGGTAATGGTTTTAATAATGAATATGCCCTGAGAATATAAAACAGAATGACCAGAGACAGCTGAAATTCAGCATTTCAAAGACTAAAAATATTCCATATATGCAGAAATGATGTTTCTGTTATTTACAGCCTAGTCGTTTTATTCATATCTAGGTCAATGCTTTATTTCCAGGGTATGTATTTTACAAATTTGTTCTTCAATCATATCAAAAAAAAGGTGACATCTGTTAGCAGTGGAAACCAATGAGTTTTATGATTGTCTTGAGCAGAACCCATCTGCCATAAGCGTGGGATGTTGTTTGCAGATACCAAAAGCTTTTATTTATGACAAAAAATGGGTTTATTTGTAGAAGACCAGTATTGAGTGAGATCATCATATGATTTATCTCAGAAGAGCAGCCTCTTACCTCTGTGTTGAATTTGGCCCACTGAGCACTAACATTTTTTGGCAAGGTGAAAAGGTGAGCTGTGCCAGTGCTGGTTGGAGGCTGAGCATGATACACGTGCTTTATTGTGAGCCAAACTTGGGGTGCACAAAGAAGGCTCAGGTTTTATCCTCTCTTCTCCTTATCTGCTGCCATTTCTCATTTAGTGGAACCTCATCTGAAGCCAATTCTAGAATTGCTCAAAGACACATGAAGACTATATAACATACTATATAATATAATAACAGTATCAAATTTAATGTCCTATATATAAGACAGATACACAAAAAAAAAAAAAAAAAACCCAGTTCACAAAAAGGACTGTAGTACATCTGCTATTGCTTCTTTATAGATCTTATATTCTTTCATTTCACTCAATACTATGAAAGAAGCAGAAGAGGGAATAGTTTTGGGAAACAGAATAATTGTTGTTGCAATGAATAATACAGTATTTGTATTTCACATACTGCAAATTTCCTTGAAAGTGAGTCCATCCTTAATCCAAAGCAACAAAGCTATAGGTAACCCTCACCAAGTTCCATTTAAATCTTCCTTTTGAGCTAAATTTTGTTCACATATCAGAAAGAGAAAGGATGTATATGGAGCCCAACAATTTACGTGAATAAGAGACTTGACTTTTAAAAATCAACCCCAAAGTCACAGAAGATTGTGGTTTCATGAAGGCAGCATGACAACGAGCTGATCTCAATAGACCTGCCTGATGTTTACCCAGGTTGGAAAATAATTGCTAAAAAAAAGACCTCATAGTTACAGCATCAACCTGCACCCTATGTAACATCCATTGTTTACTGCTCCTCTTACAAATAAAGTTATAAAATTTGTTTGCTTTTCCTACATTTCCCGGGAGAGCCTGCTAACTATAATGGGAATGCCATTCCAGTATTTCTGCAGTCAGCCACATTGCACCTGAATACGTACTTCATTTAAACAGATTTTCATTATTTTCTCTTTGTCAATAAGTCTAGGTGCGATAGATATTTGGGTGTCAGTGCACTCACTACCATCATAATTTCCTCTGTGACTTTCCCCTTGTTCCAACATTAATCTTGGAAAAGGAGGAGGGTGAAGTGATGTTTATATGGGATAAAATGAACAATTCAACAATTCAACCTCCTTGAGTAGAAGGGAAATATTTTATACTCAGAAGCTCTTATATTTTCACATCTCCTTTATTTCCTTGGTCACTGGTGTTGAGTGACCTTTATTAGCCTGATAAAATCAAGAGGAACTCTCTAGACTTGTCTAGTAGCTGGCCAAAGGTAACAGAAAATTTCCACTAAAAAGAAATGGAAACCAGTATGATCCACTGATTGATATTGATTTTGGTATTTCTAATGCCGATATGATACACAATAATTTCAAAGCAAGTGAGTGTTTTCATTGAGTCCTGTTTTTGAAATGGTCATTATGATAATAGATTATGAAAGTGAAGAAGTACTCTATTACACCCCACTTCTGGTAGACTGTAGTGAATTCAAGGAACTTTTGCTCCTCCAATAGTTTCAATCTGATAAATGTTCATAAATACTGTTCAGTTTTGTATTACTTTTTTTAAAAAGTATTCAGGTTTCTTGATCATTAACTTGGCTGATGGTCTACATAAACTATCATATTTGACTGGGTTCAGTAGAGAAGATTTTGTACTACATCACTGCACCACTGAGAATCTGGAAACAGGCCCATAATTTCACTGAATAAATGCCAAGGTAATTGAAAGGGTTGATTTATAAAATGCCTCCTCTGAAAGAATAAATATGGCCATTATTGAAGACAATAGCAAGGGAACCTCATAACAATAAAATAATTATTATGGATGCAAAAACTGGTTGTCAGCAAAAAGTAGACATTGTCCCTTCCTGTATTCAACAGTAGTGCAACACAGGTGTAAAGACAGATACACATTCCAACAGTAAAAATACCCATAAATTTAAAGTTTAAAGTGTGAAATTTGTTCAATAACCATTGGTGACCTCAATTTAACCAGGTTAATTGACTACAATAGAACCCCAGCAGAACTATCACATCCATTCTCTCAGCCCAAGTTTATTTACTCCTTTCTGAAGATTTTCTTTTCATGAGTTAGATTAGTGCTGATTATACCCCAGTAGAATGTGTGAAAAGCAAATTTCTGACTCACATAAATATATAATGATACATATTGTTCAGAGACCTTTAGAATTTTGTGCACTTTCATACCATCTGTGAATGTGGTAGAGGTGTTGTTGGTTTAATGGACTGCAGGACAGGATTTATCTCATTGAGGAAGCACCTGCATTTGATCACAGTCTAAACCTCAGTGCCTGCCTTAAACACAGTTCTGGTGAACATAAAGGGGCAAATTTAGAAGTAAGGAAAAAATAAAAAAATTGGATTAGATGGATCATCTTTAATAACTTGGAACAACTATTCAGTGTGACGGAATTATATTGAATAATTATGGAATTTACCATAAACTAGATCTAGGAATTTCGAAACACTGTTCAATAGCTGATCTGTGCTTTTTCTTTTCATTGCAGACCCTTATGTCAAAGTAAACCTGTACCATGCCAAGAAGAGAATTTCTAAAAAGAAAACCCATGTGAAGAAGTGCACCCCCAATGCAGTATTCAATGAATTGTTTGTCTTTGACATTCCTTGTGAGGGCCTTGACGATATCAGCATTGAATTTCTGGTTTTAGATTCAGATAGGGGGTCAAGGAATGAGGTCATTGGCCGGTTAACTTTGGGGTCTTCAGCAGAAGGAACAGGTGGAGAGCACTGGAAAGAAATTTGTGAATATCCTAGGAGACAAATTGCCAAATGGCATATGTTATGTGATGGTTAGAAGTTTAGAGGGGCTGAATCTTAAATAACTATGTATATTTCCATTGGCAAGGAGCAGGGGTTTTTTTGTTTGGTTTTTTTTTGTTTTTTTTTTTTTTTTTTTGAGGTTTGTTGGTTTTTTTTGCTGTGTATAATTACAAGCTACAAGCTTTTAACAACAAAACTTTTTTTTTTTTTTTTTCAAAATGGCAGAGGCTTTGAAATAAAATTGGAATGAATTATCAGAACAGAAGGTAACTTAATTTTCACAGTAAATAACGGAATTTCTATTTCATTAACCTTTAACATAATTAGTTCAGATTAATATTCTTCTAGAATTTAAGTGGCCTGTAAATTCTGAAGCACTGTAAACCTAAAGAAGAGCAAACTATGTTTTGAAAGAGTCACTTATTAGTGACTCATACATGAAAGAAGATAACCTTATTACAACATATCCAAAAAAGACCCAACCTGTGGCTTATTAGAGAAGGGGATTGATCTATAAAAGCCATGGGGATTGAGGGTGTGTAGGGGGAGAATTCCTTCTGCCCCTCCACCAAAAACTTCTTTTATGAAAATTTAATCATTATTTATAAGTTTTGGTTACTTGAACTTTGATCATCCCAAAGAATGAACATTTTTTCGGGATTTTGCTTTACATATCATGGTGTGTAAAAAATTTTTTTTAAGTGTCAAAATATTATATAATTACTTACAGTTGGATTTTTTAAGTAAGTTTATATATATAATTTGCTTTATTACAGTGACCAAAATAGATACATACTTCAAACTAACGATCAAGTTAACATAATTTTTTTTTTTTGTTAAAAGGGCTCCTTTACGGGTGACTGTACTTGTTACAGTAAAGCTAGAATTTGGGGTTAGATATGGCTTGCATTTTTTTCCTCTAGGTAGGATTACACTTTAAACATTTCAAGCCATACAAAAGAATTTCTGTTGAGATGAGGTAACATACAGGATATTACAATCAATTACTTTTCACCAATTAAATTTTAACAATTCACTAGTACTAAAAAAAGTTGATTTTTTTTATAGTTTAATTAAAGAATAAACAAAATAATGAGACAAAGAAGAAAACTTTATTCTGCTGTTTAACTTCCTGTGTTAACCTCCCAGACTGTAACAAATGCCATTACAGTTGGTACCAATATACAAACTTCAGTGCATTTTTAAAATTTTGCAGGTGTACAAATTCACTTTATAATTTCTCCAATATTATGTAGAAAAAGTACTTGGAAAGTACTTTGATTATATGAATTAATGTAGATTACTGACTGTACTGGAAATGGTGGTGGTAAAGGAAAATTACATCCTGATTTCATGTCAGTGTGACACGTCTATTTAAACTTAAATTGTGTCAGGCTGAGGAAATATCAAGTGTAACAATAACAAGTGTATAAATAAAGTATTTAGACCTGTGAAATTTTGTCTTGGTCACACCAGATATGTTTTTAGGCTGTCAGATCTATAGCACAACTATAAGCAGATTATTTCCTAAAGTTTGTGCACTAACTTCTGATACAAAATTGTTTGCAAGTAATAGTCCTACTTCATTTTCAAATACAATATATATAAAGAAGAAGATAGTGATGTTAATTGTTGACATAAGAAAGGTTAAAAAGGTGGAAAACCATTTTCAGTATTTTTGCATACATCATTTGTCACATATAATCCCATTGAAGTGAATGAGACTACTTGGAAATTAAGGTATTGCTCATCATGAGTAAAGGTAGCAAAATGGGCATGCCAGGTTAGAACAAACCAAACATACATTGAATGTCAATCTACTTTCATTAAACAACAGACCTAGGTCCTACTTAAAACTGTTGGGGATTTGTTGTCTACTTTACCTGTTCTCATATGGCCAAATTATGTTTGCAGGAAAGGACACTGAAATATGAAATATGCAAGTAGACAAATAGTACTGGAAGAATTCCATTGAGGCTCTTCCAGGTTTTGTGTCAGTATTTTCTCCAGTTTTTGAGAATGTGTTTGATACAACAGTGTTTATAGATTTCTGTAAAAATACATTTTCAAAATAACATAAACATGCTTTTTATGATAATGCTAAATGTAAAAATATTGCGTATTGTATGTATAAAGAAGAGGAATCTTTTTTGATTATTTCTTTAGAAAGCTGATTAACTGCTTAAGGGCTAGAGTTTGCCAGCCACGTTCAAGCAGAGCTAATCCAAAGCCACCAAATGAAAGGGAAGATACCCACCGGCTTCAGTGGGGTTTGAAGTGCAATCACAGAGCCAAACTCTTCTGAGTCAACCCAGAAATGTCACTGGGACCATGGATATGGGGAAACACTGTTTTATTCAGTGGACACTGGGAGAGTTTAGGTCAGTACAACACAATCAGAGTTGTTACAATTTCTGAAAAGGAAAGAACTGAGCTGGAAATGATTGCATCAAAGAGAGTGCGGCATCTCACAATTTTAAAAGGTGGAGGGTTTTGTACGCTGGCCCGTAAGTAGTTCATTATCTCTAAAAATCAGATGACAGGCATCATCTGTCTCCAATGAACACAAAATATGACATTAGGGGATAACAATTCATCTTTTTGAATTAATGCTGGGCTGTGATGGTCATCTTTCATTTTGCATCCAGCAAGTCGTCACCTTCTTTTCTTTTTTTTTTTTTTCCTTTTTTTTTTTTTTTTTTTCCTTTTTTTTTTTTTTAGTTTTTTTTTTAGGTTTTTTTTTAGTTTTTATAGCAGCTTGAGGGTAAATATTTCTACCAGCTAAATGCCAGTTTTTGTTGGGGTAGGGGGTCAGAATGGAAAAGGGAAGCAAAGACATTTTTATTAAATTTAAAAAACCCTGTAAATAGATTTTTTTTTTTCTTTAATGCAATTCTGAGTTTGGAAAATTGAGTAAAGACGACTTGTAACGCATTTTAAACTAGAAAGAGGCAGGAGACCAAATGTAGGCCTGTACTGAGGTGAGAAATTCTGCTGTTTTATAAAGTATTCAATTCTCATTGTGAATATCTTGAACTCTGTTAAGGATACTGTACTGTATTAAACATGTAAAAAAAAAAAAAAGATGTTTGTCTAAGTAGCTTACAAAAATAATAACTCCTTGAATGGGAGACTATCCATGTCTGAAGATCTGTCGTAACTAAATACCCGATTTGTTATGGTGTTGTAACTTAATAGAAGCTATTCAAGAGGAAGCATGGTGTATGAGATTTTGTAAGTTATTTGTGCTGGTTCTGTATGTTGTGCCATGTGTGTAAGACAAGAATAAACTGCTGCTTTTGTTCATCCCATCCCAAAATAATTATCCCACCTATGTATCTTTTTTTTTCCCCCAAGGATTTCTGCTACTGTTTGTGTTCATGGTCTACACTCTCATGGGTCTATCAGAAAGCATTTGACTTGCAATCTTCATCTTCTCACAGAGGTGGATGAGATTTGTTCTTCCAAATACTACCTAGGCATATTACATGCCCTTTATTCCCAGCTGATTTTTGAATATGGGTCCCAAATTGTACTCTGCACTCAGGCTAGAATTTGGAACACAGCTTGTGACAGAAGACAGGAGTCTTACAGGGACAGATATACAGATGCAAACAAGAATGAATTCTAATATATTAGGTAGAAGGAGCAAAATAAAAGTCAAATGATCCTACTGTCATTCTAGTTGTTTTCCAGAAGCAAAATATTTACCTTGGCCAATCACACTGTACTACTTCCTCATAGATAAGGAAGTCATGTCAGGCCTCAGCTTATCACGTGAGTTTGAAAGCTGAGGTAGAGAAAACATTCATTCAAGTGCTATACACAAATATAAACTTTGCTATTGTGTTCTCAAAGAATATAGAAGTAATTACTAGCACAGAAACAAAATCCAGGGAGGGAAGAAAGCAGCTGCAGCTGGGATACACTCTGCCATTTAATGACTTCCATTGTGAGTTCCAACACCAGGAAGGGATCCCTGATCCTTGGTGCAGAAATCAATTACAAGATTCACTACCCAGATGTATAAAATAGAACATTTTTCACAGTAAAAAGCTGGTATATTCTCTCTGACAAAACTCCTGTCCTCAGGAGACGGGTATCAAGTGAAAGACTGCCTTACTCCATCCCATGGAGGCACTTCTTTTTCTTCCTTGTGTTGTACAGTTCTCCTAAAATAGTGATGATTCACATGGTTCACATTTCAGACCCATTTCTTCAGGACTGAGCTCAAGAATGTCTTTATGTTTTGATCAAGAATTTCTTTATGTTTTCCAAACACAACCCAGGTGAGCCTCGGGGGAGTCTCAAAGCTAGTGTTCTGATTGCTATTTGTATCTCAAATTGCTGCAACAGACCATTGAGAGAGCCCTTGCAGTTATCCTGCTATTTATAGGACGAATCCCCAAGGTCTAACACTATTGTGTAAGCCCATTGTATTTTATGGCATCGTAGATAAAAACATGCTTAACATGTGGTAAAAATACATAACCACAGATGGCCATACACAACACTTCTTTTTTTTCCTAAAACAAGATTCAAATATGATCTATGTAAGCTGCTACCTTTTTATCTGCTCTCCCCTTTATGAGGTCTCATGGAGGTGCTGAACAACACACAGCACTCTTGAGGCTGCTATAACTGGCACTGACACTTATTTGCTTTGCTGTTGGTGACTCCTGAGCAATTATCTTAATTCAAAAAGTCCTACCTGGTTCTCACAGACTTTTTCCATATTTTTAACTCTCCACAATTGAACAACTGTTGTAACATAACTTTGTTCTGGAAGCACCACTGTAGTACTGTTTACAGTTGCAGCATGGGAGAACTTTATATTTAAGTAGAATCAGAGGATGAAAGTCAGTAAGAAGGAAAATGAAAGAAATTAAACGCTTTATTATGTTTTTGCTATGTCTGCATTGTTATGCCAGTTTTGCCATTGTGTGTTGCTTTACACAACCAGAGAACATCCTGCAGCCATAAATGTGAATTCTCTGAGTGCACCACCAGCAACAAAATCAAATGTTGTCCTGAAAGATCTGTTGACTTCTGCTTCAGCCCTTCAGTCTCAGCAGCAGCAGGGGACACCACTTAGACCTCTGCACCTCACCCTACCCGCAGTGCTCTGTAGTCACCCTTGACATGCTCTGAAAAAACCTTGGCAGTACTGTTCATGCCCAGATGGAAGAGCTGCAATAATCCAAGGGCTGGAAAAGCTTTGGCAACAACCTGGGTTCTAGTCACATTGCAAGGACCAGACTTCCCAAGATATCATCAGGGCAGGTTGGCAGATTGGGCATCCCTTCCCATGTGGATTCTGTCTCCAGTATCTCTCACCCTCTTTTTCTCCTCGGTGAACACACACAGCCTGTTGCTCCAGGCTGAGGCTTGCTCCTGTGTCCCATACCTGGACACTGAAAATCTCACCAGTTTCTGGCTTGTGCCTCTGCCTACCCTCACTGTACACTCTTCCTGAAGCTGTATCAGGCCCAGCCATGTAACTCCCACATATTTTAAAGTCTCTGTAATTGTGTAATTGCTTCTTTTTAAAAAAACGGCATGTCATTCACCCAGCAGATCCTGCAGGATTTCTTGCCATGAATCTTTCTGACAGCAGCATGCTCTTAGGTCAGTAAAGAACAGGTTGGGTCTGACTGGAAAAGCCTCCTCTCATCCTGATGAAGGAAATTTAACTCATGCTGAATGTTTTTCTTTCTCTTTGGGCAGTCTCTCAAGAGGGTCACTGAGCTGTAAGAAAATATGGGTTTGCATTTTTGTAAAGTGGATATTGTGGCATGGGATTTTGGTTTAAGTGAAACATGCAGGAATGTCGGGTCCCACTGGGTGACAAGTAAGTGCTGTGCTACTGAAAGCAGCTTCACTGGGGCCAAGTCTGCACACAGGGCTGAGGTAGCAGTCACATCCAGGAGTTCTGAGCCATAGCATTTTGAATTGTGACTTAAACTAGAATGGATTGTTTTCAATATAAGTTAATGTTGCAAAAAAGGTCCCTGTCTTTCTTCCACATAAGAAATACTGTTATAAAAGGCTCTAGTTCTAAAATAAACCCAAAACAAAACAACAAAAAAACCTCCAAGAAGCATAAAATCCAAGATGCAAAAGTTCAAAATGCACAATGAAACACATCAGGGCTATTTTCTTTAGAAATTGCAGGTAAAAAAATATCATTGTCAAACAATATGGCTGTTACAGTCATTTTTTTTCTAACCAGCTAAGGGTGCTGTTATGGTGACTGTGGTATTTAATTTAGTCTTGAAGACAACCCTAGGGATAACGATGAATTTTCTCTGACAGATGCTGTAAATATTTTACGTGGCACAGAAAACACAACTGCTTTTATGGAAACAAGTAAGAAGTATTTTACAGTATCACTTGCCACATTGATTGCATCTCCATAATACCCTCTCAATGAGATAGCCTTTAGGATTGTGTGAATGAAAGTTCCTAGTTGAAGAGGGAAACCTCTGCATGCCTGCATCTGAAGTGTCTCTGTACATTGATTTGTGGGGAAAATAAACAGTATTCTAGCCTCAATTTTCCTTTCAGTATCATGGGATAAAGCTTAACAGCATCAATAGCAGATACTAACGTCATGACTTTTGCTATGAATTATTATTTTTGCTGTTCTCCACAGTTGTAATGTTGATCTGGGGACTGCATTTTCTTGAGATAAATTCCTCAGAGCTGTATGCTGCAATGGATATATATGGAGACGAAAGTAGATGTGAATCACAAAAAGGCATGTAACAATTGAGAATTATCCCAGGCTAAAATCAGAAGTTATGCTGAATAGCAATAAAAGGTACAGATAAGTAAATCAGTTTGAAGTGCAGATGAGTAAAATGTTATCAGCAGAGAAAAGGAGGTAGAAGCCTGATTCTCTTACAGAACAAGCAAAACCAAGGTTCAGTTGGCCCCTGATACACATTTATAAGTCCTGTGAGAAGAGGCTGAGGGAGCTGGGAAAGAGGCTCAACCTAGTTGGCTTTGCACAACTCCTGACAGGAGGAGATAACTGGGAGGGTTGGGCTCTACTGCCAGGGAACAGGGACAGGAGGAGAGGAAAGTACATCAAGCTGTGCCAGGGGAAGTTCAAGTTGGACATCAGGAGACGTTTCCTCACAGAAAAGGCTGTTAAGCATTGGAAGGGGCTTCTCAAAGAGGTGGCAGAGTCACCACCCCTTCCTTGGAGGTCTTCAAGAATTGACTGGAAGTGACATTCAGTGCTCTGGTCCTGGGTGACAAGGGGGGATCAGTCACAGTTTGGACACGATGGCCTTGGAGATCTTTCCTAACCTAAATGATTCTGTAATTCTGTGATTCTATGATTTTGTGATTTGTATTGGTTGTTTTTTGCTGTATTCACTCAGTGAAAGCAGCATACCCTTATTTAACCTGTTTTGATTCACACTGTGTTCAATGTTTGTGATTGGTGTTGCCTTTCCTTCAAACAAAGTCTGCAAGGGTTTAGTATTGCACATCTTTATTTGTACAAAAATTGCCTAAGGAACTGTCAAGGTTTCATTGTGAGGAAGTGCTAGATCAAGGCTGATGCTGTCAGGTCTGGACTGATATAGAGGTCAAGAAGCTCTGTTTGGCCCAGGTTTTACCCTAGTATCCAGGAAAAGCCTTTTCCTTTCATTCCTTGTTAGGAGAATTAAAGAGGGAAATTTTGACCAGGGTAAGTTCAGAACAAAAGGTTTGTTTTACTGCTCTGTTCCAGGCTTTTTGAATCACTGCATTACTTTCTGGGTTTTTAGTAGGTATTAAAACTGCTGTAGATTTTGCTGCCCTGATATATCCTTTTCATAGGCATGGACTGATCAAGAGACACTGCCAAGAAAGACTTAGGGTGCTGGTGGATGAAAGGCTGGACCTGCCCAGGCCATGTGCAGTCACAGCCCAGAAAATCATATCCCAGGACGCATCCAGAACACCATGGGCAACAGGTAGAGTGAGGTTATTTTGTCTCTCTGCTTTCATGAGACCCCACCTTGAATGCTGCATCCAGCCCTGGGGTTCTCAAGCACTAAAAAAGACATTGACTTGTTGAATTGAATCCGGAGAAAAGCCATCAGCATGATCAGAAAAATGGAGCACCTTTACTATGAGGAACGGCTGAGAAAAATGGGCTTGTTCAGGCTGGAGAAAAAGGCTTTGAGGTGACCTAATTGCAGCCTTTCAGTACCTGAAGGGAACCCAAAACAAAACTGGAGAGAGACTGTTTACAGAGTAATGTAGTGAAAGAACAAGAGGGAATGGTTTTAAACTGAAACCGAGAAGGTTTAGGTTAGATATTAGGAAAAAAATTCATTACTGTGAGGGTGGTGAGGCTCTGGCACAGGTAGTCCAGAGAAGTTGTTGCTGACCCATTCCTGGAAGCATTCAAGTTCAGGTTGGATGAAGCTTTGAGCAATCTAGTATAGTGGAAGTTGTCCCTGCCCACAACAGCAGAGTTTGAATGAGATGATCTTTAAAGTTCTTTCCAATCCATATATTATGTTATTCACCCAAGCAGACAACCTATGTTTGTTTCTCCCCCTGCACCCATTTCAGGCAGTAATGACTCTGCTATATCCATGGCCAAATTTTGAATTTCTGACGCAGTTACCCAGGTAACCACATTCTCACAGGCTTTCACTGAGACCTTTTCTTGGACATGGCTGCACTACCGAACTTTACTACAAAAATCTCCAATGCTTCTCTGTGAAAGTACATATTTTCTGGCTATGACTGTCCCTTAATTATTGGTGGTACCCAGACCTTCCCATAATGTTTTCAGGGACTTTTTTTGCATCTTATTACATTTCAATTGGTGACACTGAGGAATTTCTTACATCAGGTTCAGTAGTTTTCTTGTTAAGTTGGCTTAACCTCAGGCAGATGCCTAGTCACTTGTTGTTTGTCTGTGGTCTAACATTAACTGCTATGTTCCTTGCATGTTCCTATGCTTTTATGGGATGGAAACTAAGTTTCAAGAATTAGGCTTGGATTATTGATGCCCAATATATCTGTGTTAAAAAAGTAGCTAATTTGTTTTGCCTTTGTACCACTGGATGGTATTTTAGCTTAATGATTTAGGCCTAAATCATTAAGGTTTGGAACACTGTGATGCTTCTAAACACTTAATTTAGGTGGGTCAAACTGTACCTTTCTTGAATCTTTCTTAAGCCTTTCCTTGTTGAATCATGTGTGTTCCATTATCACTAATTTGGATGAACTCTGTTGTCTCACAGTTAATGCAAATTCTGAAAAAATACATCCCTTGCTGTAATACAGTCAACAAGAAAACTTCTATTTTCTACCTCTCTCCTTACAGTCAATATTACAAAGCCAGAGATTGAGATAGAAATAATCCTTCAATACTCCATGGAAAATCCTGATGCAGAAAGCTGGGGCAGATCTGAGGTTTCACAAACTAAAGTTTATCCATCTCTGATAAAAACCAAAGATATGCAATTAAGGTGAAAGTAAATTTGTGGCTAATCTCTGACGAAGGCAGCTTCAAGTGATCCCTGAATAATAATATAAGACTACTCTTCATGGAGAGGCAATACCTTGCCCATGAGATTTGTTACGGATTTAATGTTTCAACAGATAACTTTTCATTATTCACATTTACGCCAGGTGCAAGGATCTTGTCACACATTATGCCTCCCTGCTGGACCTGCCACTCTCTCAAGAAGCTGTGCTCTTTGCCCATGCAGACAAATTTCACACAGCATTCAGCTGGAGGTTATCTTCTGAGTGGAAATTGTTATCAAATGAAGCTCAGAAAATATATTCTAGGGACAGAAATGATATTGTGATTGGTGGTTTTTCCTGTTTATAAAATCAGTCTAGATTTTGGAAAAAAAACAGTTTTCACAGATCTTTCATGTTCTATAACTGATAGTTATTTAGAAGTAAATTGAAGCTGGAAAGTTAGTATTTTACCATCTGTTACATTAATTGAATCATTAATTCATTTATGACTTGAAGAATGCTGGTTTAAGCTGTTACTCTGCTTCAGTTTCAGGTAAATATTCTACCTCTGGGATCAATAGGTACTTAGGCATCTCTTTCCATCACCCCCTTTTTTAAGCCTAATAATAAATAAGAATTAGAAGCAGGCACAGATACGGCTCTTAGGGAGAATGAATGTTTAGTCATGAACTTGGAAGTCCCAAGGTAATGATTGGACCTGATGATCTTAAAGGCCTTTTTCAAGCTAAATAGTCCTATGATTCTGAAATGAATGTCTGGTGAAGAAAAGAATTGTTGCTGTGAGCTAAGAAAATAGTTCATTTACAGCAAGTAAAAAGAAGACAAAAAATCCAACCAAAACAAACCAGAAAGCTCCCATAAACAAACAACCCCTAAAACCAGTAAATGCCACAAAACTTATGAGAAAAAAACCCAGAAAAACAAAACAACAACAACAACAAAAAAAAATTAAAAAATAAATAGCTCCACAACACATAAGATTCAGGCAAATTTCTTAGTTCAGAATGGAGACTGAAATCAGATTATGTTCAAGCTATCACTACACTCTTTAGAAATCAGAGCAATAAAAGCATTATGGCTTTGAAGTTTCTTGCTTAGAAAATTGAGTATCTGAGTTTTTGAAGGTAGAGATAACATAAATAGGCTGTTATAAATGTGTTATATAACATATAAATTAACAGATTATGCATCTCCAGGGTCAAGAATTCTACTGACCCAAAATATCTAATATTTCATGCTTGGTTATATTTGAGAGTATTTTTAATCCTTGGGGAAAAGAGCACAAGTGAATGGTGAGGACATATCCACAGCACTCACATGTGGGCAGAGTGCTTGCACCTGGTGATTTGTATTTTATTCTGACCATAACTGGCTGTTTTTCTGAGGGTTAATGGGTCAATCTGCTCTCAATAGGAAGGAGGTGTTAATGCTTTATACTTCTAAGGGTGAAATTAAACCTCTTGAAAGCACATTTGCAAACCCTATGTAGATGAGTATCGCTAAAAATTGTTGTGAAAGTGATCAAGTCAGAGCTTGTGCTTGCCTGGCATTTTTTGCTCTCTCAATGATAATTTGCAACTCAGAAATGTAAGAGTTATGATACCCAGAGCTAAGAAATATCTGCAAAAAGATTATACTGTCAGCCAACACCAATTATTATGATTAAAATCTGATGCAATAATAATGCCTTTCCTAGAATCCCCTTGAGAATAACTTTGTTATATATACATGATACTTCAAAATAGCATTCACACAGACACTTAACTGAATTTGCCCTTTACATAAATCTACAATATATAGCACCTATATAAAACAGGCAATGTTTGATATGAATCCTCTCTGAAATATGGTGCATAAAACTGATATAAAACAGGAACAAAGTCAATGTAACTAAAATAGAAAGTTATTTAGGTCTATGATATGAATTTCCTAATTTTTCCTCATTTTTTTCTGTTAAATGCCCAAATTGGCCTCTAATGGTGAATGAATGAAAGAGTTACGATATGGTATACAGCAATCATGTCACTTTTATTCTGTGAAATAAATTTAAATGAAATACATGTTATCTGAAGCTATCCGAGCTGAAAACAGACGTTCTCCTGCAATCTTCATGTTCTATTACCCCAATTGTGTTTCACATTTGCAATTTTTTTCCTTCCTTCTGATTAAAAGAAATCTTAAAAAATAATCCTTCATGACCTCTTCTGGAGCTCTGAACCCAAGAAAACCTGGGAAGATGTAACTCTAAAGCAGCCATGAAGACATCAGACTGTTATTGGAGAAGTTAAACTTTGCCCATAGCAACCAGTGCCCAGAACAGGTGCTGTTGGTCATTTTTTGAACAGACATAAAAAGTCATGCTCAGCCAGGCCACAGTCAGCAGGTGAAGACACTGGAACACAAGTCTGATGAGGAGCAGCTGAGGGAGCTGGGAAAGGGGCTCAACCTGGAGCAAAGGAGGCTCAGGGGGGACCTTCTGGCTCTGCACAACTCCTGACAGGAGGGTGATGCTGTGAGGTTGGGCTCTGCTCCCAGGGAACAGGGACAGGAAGAAAAGGAACAGCCTCAAGGTGTCCCAGGGGAAGTTCAGGTTGGACGTCAGGAAGAATTTCTTTGCAGGAGGGTTGTCAAGCACCGGAACAGGCTACCAGGGAGATGGTGGAACCCCTGTCCCCGAAGAGCTTAAGAGAGGCACTTAAGTCTTATGGTTTAGTTGGCAAGGTGATGATGATCAGTGCCACCCCAGTGAAGCCCCTGCCTTGTGAGGGTCTTCAGGGTGCCGTGATCTTCCCGGTGAGATGCCTTTAAAAGGCACGCTTGTCCTTGGCACTGGCACAACCCCAGTGATTGCTCTTTTGTGATTGCTGTCAGGACAGCAAGGCGGGAGAGCCCTTAGTGATTTCAGCTACTAGAGCTGCAGAGGCAGCTCTCCAGGCAGCTTCCTCTTCTCAGGTGGCACAGCGAATAAAAGTCAGGAGTCCTTCATCTTCCAGGACCTTCTTTATTAGGAAGGAACCAGGGACTGAAAGATCCCGAGGTCTCCGGGAGTCCTTCTTTTATACAAAATATCAGGGGGCAGGGTTTGGAAGCGGACCAATAGGGAAAGGGATTGGGGAACTAACCAGTTAGGGAGAGGATCCAAATTGGGCCAAACAGGGAGGGGAAAAGTTGGAAAGTAGGGGAACAACCAATGGAGAGGAACTAGAAACTTTTAGCCTATTGGGAGCAACTGAAAACGTTGAACCAATCAGGGGACCATAAACTTCTTGTTACTTTAAAGTTTGCTCTCCTATCTCAGCCTCCTGGTCCCCAACAGATCAGTCAAAGGTTGGACTTGATGATCTTGGAAATCTTTTCCAACCCGATTGAGTCTATTATTCTCCTTTGTGTATGTGTGTGTGCATCTTTGGGCCATCAGTTCTGTCTGTGTAGTAGCAATATCTCTGACCAGTGCAGCAAACATATATCCTGTCACATGTCACTGGAATATGATTGTGGGGTGCTCACCCCTGTGGTTTGTTAGTTTTGGCCATTGGTTTTGCTTGCAAATTAAGGTCTGAGGTTTTTTCCTGCATGCAGCTGTTCTCACTCACCTCCAAGACAGCCTTCTGCAGTGAGTTGGAGGTGATTTATGCTCAGAGTACTGAGCAGCTCTGAACAATGCCAGAGAAGGGAAGAGAGCTCCCGTCAGCATTGTGCTGTGTGAGAGAGTGGGAGCAGGAACATCCTACAGGATTTTGCTTTAAAAGCTGAATTACACCAGAATCCATCTATGGAACTAGTCAAAACAAATAGTGATGAGATTCTGCCAGGTGAAAAGGAAAAAGAAATAGTTTTTGAAAAACAATTCATTCTACTATGAAGATATTTTCAAAAGTGGATTTTTTTAAGTATTGTTGAAACTATTTTATTTGTCAAAAATGAGGATTGTCTGAGGCAGTATTGGTGTTTGACTACAGCTTTGTTACTTTGATTCATTTATTAAAGTTTTACACCATTTTCAATTTTTCATTTGCATACCACAGTAAGGAGGAAATAGATCTCAATATATTGTCACTATAAAAACATTGGTTCAGACATTCTGAATGAAATTACTATGTATTTGTCTTAACAATGATGCAGATGCAAAGATTTGAAAATTTGGATGATTTTCTAGTTTCAAATTACAACAGTTTTGAAATAAGGTTTTTCCTGTAAAATTAAAGTTATATTTTCTGAATAACTTTATTGCTAGGAATTTGATTCTGCAAATTTAACCCACTTAAAGTGACACAAATTAATTGCAACTTGCAGGAATGACCAAGCCTGAAGGGACCTTTTAGTTTCCAGGGCTTTTCCAAGAGCGTTTTTTTCACATTAATGCATTCTACCATGTTGTAGAAGGGAACCAAATAGCATCTAAATCAAAGCCTTTTTATCTGTTGTACTTTATGTACAGTGTAAATGCAGTGAAAACAGCAACAGAGAATTTGTGGGCAAGTTTTTTTGAGGTGGTTAGAACCCTATCCTTTACAGACCACTCTTTTAATGGGTGTGTTTTCTTAGGGGCACACAGAGATGTCATGTAGGGTTCAGAGGTGGAACTCTGCTGTTTAGTTGTGTCTTTTCAAGCTTTGCTATTAAGGTTAAGAAAGGTTAAGATACTTAACTGTGCCTCTACTCCTTAAACTCAAAGGGGATTAAGACATGATATATTTCTCAAAGTTTTCAGGGATGCCTGAACACAAGCTCTTCTTTGAAGTGTAATGGTCTAACAAAGAAATTTACACTGTTCTCCAGCTCAGCCCAGTGATGAAAGAGGACTCTGAGCCTCAGGGCTTGCAGATAAAAGTTAAATTGTTACACAACTTTCCTCAGTATAATAGATCTGTAATACATGACCATTTCCAGTAATATATCATGAAGGATATAATTAGAAGCTAGTAGAGCCATACCAGATGGATATCCAAAATATAACTGCAAACTTTTCCGGTTGATGCTTTTGGATTTTCAGGAGTGTTCTACATTTTTGAGCCCAAAATGAAGGTCTGTGGTTCATTTTCTCAGAACTGCACTTTCACAATGTAGTGCTTGTTATCACCGGTTGCCAGGAAGAAACACTGTGTGCACTGGGTTAAGCTGTTACTTCTGATAAAACTGGATTCCAAGATTGCTGCTTCAATGTTTTTGATTTTAAAACAATATTCCAAAGTGAAAAATATAGGGACTTTTGATTGCCGTGCTTAAGCACATTTGATAATGTGAGCTGAATAGAAGAAACGTCCTGCAGAACAAGCCAAGCAATCTAAACAATGTTAATTCCTGATCTTTCTGCCTGAAAATTTTAAACTTTATTAGACCTTAATTATTAAAAGGCAATATCAGAGAATTTTACCACAAATAAATGGACGCTGCTCTCCCATACTATGATTCACAACAGACCCTCAGAAAGAATAATTTATTAACCTGGCAGTTGTTGTATATTAGAGGCTAATAGTGTAGGAAATCTCCTATTTTTATGAACATCAAAAAATGATCATGATGCACTTCACTCTGTTAGCTAAGGTTAAGACCATGAAAGCATAAATAAATTAAAATGAACTTTCAAACTTCTCAACTTCCTCTGCTGGTTTTCTTCCTGTATTTATTGGAGCCCCTGTGTTCCAAGTGTTCCCAGCTGTCACAGAGGGCTTTGGCAATGCCTTTGTGCAAATGAAGTTCTCTTTACAAACTCATTCATTCTTTTCCCCCTGCTCAGAGAAGGAATTTGGCTATAACCCAGTCTCCAGCATCAGACACAATAGTCAGGGTATTTGTTTACCTAATGAATCAGAAAAGATAAAATTGCATGATGAATTAAACTTTGTTTTCATTAGCTGCATAGATAATATGCACTGGGTGCCCTTCTGTATGAAAAATAACACCTGATCATCTTAATAAATAGAAAACAACATTTTCCTGACTTTAAAAAATAGCTATTGATAATATCTAAAAACAATATTACATTAAATTTCCAGAATATTATAATTAAAAGGAAATTAAAGACAACGTTTAAAAAGTCAGAAAGCAATAAAACTATAATATTCAAAGTTATCACTGTTTTTAGGAACAGTTCAAATTTTTTCTACCATGTAAATAAATAATGTATAAAACAAAGACTGTTTGGAGTGGTATTCTAACTGAACAGAAGGCTGAAAAGTATTATTGATATTATTGTCCTTACAGTCAAGTTAATTCTCTGTAAAGATGCCCAAACCAAATAACTGTTAATTCAGGAAAAAATATAGGAACCAGAGCAGTTAATTTTGAATAAGTCTAATAAGTAAAATATAGGAATATTATGGAATATAGGAACATTATACAATATTATAGAGTGATTATTTCCATCTTAAAATTAATATAACAGATTATTGATATTAAAAGATTTTAAATTTTCTTTGGATCACCTATATTCATATGGAAATGTATTTTTATCAAAAATGTTGTGTAACAAATGGAAGGCCCTTATTTAGAGATTTTTGTTTTCTTTTTAATGAGTGTGTGCTCTGGATCTGCTTTAAGGATGAGCTTAAAGATTCAGTTTATTATAGAAGAACCATGACAGATTTTACAAGACCACACTTAACCAGCTTCCTTTTAGCAGGGAGGTGACATTACAGTCATTAATGAAGTAGAAACTTGGATTTCCTCAGTATTTTCCTTTCATTGTGATTGTGGAACAAAAAGGTATCTGATACTGGAAAAAAATATTGAGGAGTCTGATAAGGAAAGTTTTTATGGAAATGCTGCTAAGTAATATTTTAATTAGAGAGGCATGTATTTCACTTTTTTATGTCTTCCTGTGGACTAGCCAAGATGCCACTTTTTCAGGTCAGTTGTGTCCAAATTTAATGACTTTGCTCAGTGAACTGGGAGAAGCATTGTAAAAAAGCTCCTTTTTTTCCACTCTGGTTTTGCTGGATAGGAAGGAAAAGCTACTGTAGTAGCAACAGTTTAGAGGTGTGAATCTGACTGCCTTTTGTTAACTAAAAAGTACGTTTGCACAGAACAGTCTGCACTCTCCTGAGGATGAGTAGCTGATCTTTTTGTGGGTATAACTGGGGAGACAAAGGATAAAATGCAGTTCAGGTGTCCCTCTCATATAGTTGTCATTTTTTTCCACTGGACAGAGCCTGTCTCTATCTCCAGCCTTGTGTTGCTCCCTTTCCATGTTGCAGAAGTTGGACGAAATGGCAGTGAAAGCAGAGCTTGAAGATTTTCAAGTTTATAAGGAAGGGCATTCAGAAATTAGGTAGCAAAAAAGTTGTCTCAAGTGTTCTCCACGTGTCTGATGGGCAATCGGGATTACAACAGGAAAAGTAAGCTGTGTTAAGGTGATAACTTATATTTACCTATAACCTAAAATTATATTAGGGTTTCCTACTTTGAGCAGTCACTGAGCTTGCCACTTGCACTTTGTATCTAGTTGTGATAAAATTAAAGGCAACAGGCAGAAGAACCCAGATGTCTTTGATAGGAAGTGGTATTTCATGACCCAAGTCCTTTGTTCCAGAGGAGATCAAAGGAGATGTAATTAAAGTATATTTTGGCTAGAGAATTATTCTCAAATATGAAACAGAAAAGTTAATATTATTTGAAATATAATAATAATTTTAATATAATAGTTAATCTAGCCTATATATGTTTAGCAATATGTATTATATTGCTACTAGAAAGACATGTCAATAATAAAATTATGAAATCTGTATTAGCTGTATTTGTAAAGGTTCATTGAAAACTGTATGTTCAAAATGGCTTAATTATAACAGCAATTTGAATGTGCAAACAAACTTCAGAAGCTGGTAGCCAAAATGGATTTCTCTAACAAATTCAGGATTCTAAGTCTTGTCTTTAGTTTACTTTACTCTGCTTTACTTATGGGTTTACCTTGCCACCTCCGTCCTGAAAAGAAAAAAAAAAAAAATCGTTCCTTTTTAATTGTAGTTACCAGACTGCAATTAAAGACATGACTTGAACCTGAAGAAAAATCTCAGTGGTCTCTAAACAGGAATGGAATTGGTACTAGGACCAAAAGAGGGAAATCTGAGAGGCTGTATAATCTGATTTTCACAATTTACTGCAACATTAGAGGCTCAGGCAGGTGTTCTTGTACAGATCTGATGTATTCATCTATGCTATTACTAAGAATTAATTGTAAAAATGGCAAAAAACAAACCTAAACTGGCTATGGGCAAAAGGAAAATACAGGACTGGAAAAGTCTACATTGTTCAAAAATTCATTTAAAGGTAGAGGGAGAAAATATTTCCTTATCTTTATGCATTTGTCTCAATTTTTTATTGATTTTTAGAATGTACTATTAGTCTATGTTCCCAGGTTAAAAAGCTCCACCGAAAACAAAAAGTCCATTCTGAAACCATAATTGTGCATTTTAAGGGCAGAGGTGAATATCAAAGTTGTATTGTATCAAAGAGAAATATTTTCTCTCCTAATTAACTACATTGAGAGTAACATTTTTGGTTTTTAACTCTCACAGAGCTATAATGTTCCTCTGCATAACAGCCAAGCAAATCATTGGAATGACAAAGAGCGGCTATGTTAAATTCAAATGGAGCTATAAACTGTAAAATTACTTAAACTGTGCCTGGCATCAAATGAGCACATTATGGATTATGTGTTTGGCCCGATGCCATTCTCTCCACTTGGATAGATGAACAAACACAGGAAGAGTTTCAGTGGAGGATATTTCTGAATGGCTTTAATGTTTGTAAATAAAGAATTATGAAGGCTACAATCCTACACAACTGATTGGGAAAAAGGTTACACAAATGTGTCCCTTGTAGCTTGATAGACACTGCTGCCATAGCTGTTGTCTACAATTCCACTGTAACTTTCTGAATAAATAGCCCCAAAGTCAGTGTTGTGGCTGAGAGGTTATGTCTTTGCTGCTCATCTCAGCTAGGCTGAATCAACAAAGAGCTCAGGAGAGTCTTAAGAGGTTCCCAGTGTAGTGTCTCACTCATTGGCTAAGCAAGGTAGTATTATTTTCCTGCTTTAGTGCAGCTTCATTTAAGTGTTTGATGTTTTCTCTTATTGTGTGTTCAATTGTTCAGAATAAACATATCTTTTGGAGAAAACAGCGACTCAGAGCTTCCAGCAGTTTCCTAGTCAAATCTCTGTTTTCTCTATAAAATCGATCAATAGTCCAAGTTCAATCAGTTTAGTCACATTCAAGCAACCTCTCACCAGCAAGAATACACCTGAATATTTCTTAGTGTCCCTTTAGTTCATCATTCCCCTTAAGGGTAGTCCATTTCTTTCCCCCTATTCGTATTTTAAGTCAGTGAGAGAATGTTGAGTACACATTTTTTTAATTCTCTTAGGACTTGCATTATGGCCTTGTTTTGTTATTGTAATAATCTTTATTTTTTTCCACCAAAAAAAAAAAGGTGGAAAAAAATTGGCATGGGATTCTTCTCTTTGTGCAAGGAAGTAGGTCATAGTTTTATTTTTCCTTTTTGTCTCATATCAGCTGTAGTAGAGGAGCTGGTATGGAGAAAACTGTCAGTTCTACCTTTTGTACAAAAATCAACATTCACTCTTGTAAATTCAAATTACTTCTGAGTTTCTGAGTCATCAAGAGCTTATATGGAAACTTAAATTTTCTCATACTGAAGCATCAGACAACCTCAATGTGTTCAATTGTCTAGAAACTATGAAAAGCATGAGAAACTGAGCCCATCTTGACAAACTTCTTGTCTAGAAGTCAAAGAAAAGAGATGCATGACAAAATGGCTGAAAATCACTACTCATGGCCTACAGGCTTTAATAGATAAACAAAAAAACAGCACCAAATTTAGCAGTTTACTGGCTTTCAGTGTATTACCTACAAGTGTGTTGGGGAAAAATGGACAATACTAAATAAGAAAGGGATGCAAGTTATTTTGTGATTCTTTCCTTCATCTCAGTTCCTACAATAACATTTTCCAGAGGAAGAAATACAAATCATACAGTTCCAAGTAAACATCACAGCTGGAGAGCCAACAAAATCTACACTTACTCAGTTGTTCATAACTTCATGAAACTTTCAGGCTTCAAGATATAATTTCATAGCTTTATCTTAACCCTTATGGATTTTATATAAAATCTAAACATAGTGAAGAAATGTCCTCTCCCACTTTCACAGTTTTGACATTATGAGGAGCCCAGCACACAGGGAACACGTTCATCACTAGAAGGAGAGTTACGTTGATGGATCACAGGGGTGATCTGCATCATACCTATCCCCTCAAATCAAGAATCCGCAGTGCATGTACATATCACACACCAGATACAGCCACACAGCAGACAACAGCTGCATACCACAGAACATGTGTGTCTTTGATTCCTTCTATGACTCTTAATGATAATTTTCTCTCTGAAAGATATTTATTCCCATTTTTGAAATTAAAAAGTGTATTTGCAACTGACAAGGTGAAATTAATGCAAACCAACATCCTATAAAAACTTTTTGGCTCAAAAAAACCTTCAGATTTTTCTTCTTCTTTTACTTCTTCTTGGTTTCTCAGAATTTTTTCATAGGTATAGGCACCTATTTGTCATTATTAAAATGATGACAGGGCAGAGGGACTGGAACTAGATGATATTTAAGGTCCCTTCCAACCCATACCATACTTTTTTTCTGGATTCTGTGATTTTAAAATTGTCTAAACAAGGTTATTAACACTTCCCAGAAGCATAATGACTCTTTCCAATGTACCAGAAACATAATGATTTCACAAAAGTAGTTTTCCCTGCACTTACATGAGGATTTATAATGTGTGTACTTATACTGAACTACAAATTCTTTACTCCAGGAACTATCACAACCTGTAATCTGTTGGCACACCTTGTAGACTGTGAAGGTGTTTATTAGTATATTCAGCAACAGTGGTTAGAAATAAGTCATACATTTCATTAATATGTAATTATTAGTGATCCCTTGAAAACCAGAAGGTTTACCAGGCTGAACGAGTACAGGAAATATAGTCCAAGCCAAGAATTATGAGTACAGAATGCAAGACCTATTAATATTGTCCAGTCAAATGAACTAAATGGAATGACACTGGGCTTTCCTTGACTTTATGGCTTAATACCTTAAACTCTCTCTTTCCAAGAGTCTGATCCCACTGGGAAGTTTGCATTACAACATTCCCGCAATGATGGGGAACATAATCTTCACCTGTTTGCTTAAATACCAGTAGAACTTGAACAGATTTTTTATTTGTTAAGCTGAGTTCCTGCTTCTCATCTGTGAAAATTAGCACAGCAGGCTCTGAGTCACCAGAATGCCATAATCTACAGTCAGAAATGGAGCTGTAATTCCTCTCTAATGATAGAGCTTAAGAATGTGGAATACCTAGTGACAGCTGCTATGCGAAAACAATCACCCGAAAGTCATTGGGAATGATCTCACAGCCGTCTTCTATTGTTCAATAGCAAATATTCAGAAGTATAATTTTATTGGTGCAGAAAGGAAAAATAATTAAGCAATAAAATTTGTCAGAAACCCCACAGCAACTTTGATTAGGGTTATGTCATTACTAACATACTCTAGAGACAGAGACTAATATTTGGGATTTTTTCACCCAAGATTGGAACATGTTGCTGTTCCTGTTATTTTAATTTTTCTTCTTTGTAAACGCTTAATAATAAGAAATTAATTATTTATGAAAATACAGACTTGAAATCCTGACCTGCCAACTTCATTGTAGCATTAGAAATCAGTGATTTGACCAATGACAACTAACAAACTGTTGTGGTTTCACTGAAAGTCACAGTTCTGTTTCTGAGAGTTGTTCATGCTTCTATGTCATCAAACCTTAGCCACTGTAGTGGGTTCAACAGAGGCCATAATAATAATCTCAAAAACACAACTGATGATACAGAGCTGGATATTTTCAACACATGGGTTTGCAGTGGGATTAGTGCATAGTCAGGCTGAACTACAATTGTCATCACTGTAATAATCATGCATTTGAAAAAACACCAAGAAGTTACATCAAATGGTACTGCTCTCTCAGCTTGTGATATATGCTTAGAATAACCTTTTAATAAATAAGGAAAATTAATTCCAACCGTGTCTAAAAATGAGAAGGAAATTAGTACCTTGCATGTGATTCACTTTTATTGTTCATTTGCCCAGGGAGTAGGCATGGAAAGGGTGAGTGTGAAGGCATAAATTCACTGCATTCCTTACTACTGTTTCAGCCTGTGATTGGCTTAACAGTGGCAAATGAAGAATCAATTAATTAAAAAAAAAGATTTTTGCCTCCTTCTTTCAGTTGTCTTTTAGTAACCCTTTAGAAGTGTTCATTTAGAAAAGAACTCCCTAATTTCTCTGGTCCCAGGACAAAGAGAGGCCTCCTTTCTGTGCACTGTGGAGACCTGCCACTCATAAACACTGAAATGTACTTCAGGAGAACAAGTCACTAATTTAAATATCATGTTTGGGTAACCCTACCAAACTCCATATTCATGTGACACATATAGATTTAAATATATTTGGACTAAAGAGATAGTGGCTTTAGTTGATTTTTTTCTCTTTTTTTAAAGAAAAAAAGCTAGTTCTTCAAAATGGAACTCTTTTTTAAGGGTACAAAATATTTTGCAGTTTGTCTCAGTAACTTTATATTATGTCAGCAAGAAACGCATGCTCTGAAAATTGCATGGGATGCTTTTGTCTTGATTGACTCTAGGTAAGAACAAATGTAGTCAGGTTCAAACCCAGGGACTGATTTTGAAGTTAAATGATGTTTAGTGAATCACTTTCTTGCAGGTATGCAATTTAACAAAAATAGAGTTGAAAAAAAAGTTGTCACCTTCTTAACCTTATTAATGTCCCTGTTATAAAAGCTGCCCAAACCTAGCTTTATTTCAGGTGAGAAAAGGCTGTATCTGTGATACTGTTCTAAATGTTCCACTTTTTTTTATTTAACTTGGCTATTTTTTTATCTATAGCGATCATCCAAACAGGGGGGAATTGGATGCCACTCAGGAGAGAGATGTCCCAGAGCATTTGTTTACAATATACATTAGTACATCATTCAGTTCCTTATTTCACATGATGAGCTGCCTGAAGGAGGATAAATGGCTCATAAACTTCTCAATGGCCTAAAAGCAGGACCATCTGTTGAAGTCATCAGTGACTTTGTGTCTGAGCTTAGCAGCTGGGAAGCCTTCAATTCATCAGCTCTTCTTTAATCAGCTAGATATCTCTGAAGTCAGTGGGAATTACTGTAATAGATTCTGGAATTGTTGAGACAATGGTAAGATGGTAAGAGCTTTCCCCATTTTGGGATGATATTCATATTTCAACTCATTTAAATACACAGATTTTTGGCTGTTCAGGTATTTGGCCCTCTCATGCTAAAACTGCTCCACATCTGTTCATGTTGCTCAGAGAGATTTGTCAGAATTATAGAAAGTGATAAAGATCTACTGGACCCTTAAATCTTATACTCCCGGTAAATTTGAATACTTAAATTCACATATGTGCTTCTAATGAATCCTTGCTTGTGAATGCCATCACCCTTGGAAGAAAAAACATGGAATGCCAAAGAAAAGGAAAGAAGAATGTGGTTTTCAAGGCCTCTGAAAGATCAGAAAGTTCTGTTATCCTTTCCTATTTAATCCACATGTTCATGTGCCGGTAGATTAATACTTTTTACGTTGAATTACAGACGTGAAGTCTACAGTCATTACTTGAGGAAAGGAAGTCAAACACACAGCAGTGGATACTGAGGGTTGGTTGTTTAACTATTTTCTAGGGAAACAATGGAGATAAAAGTGTGCATTAAATCTGCATTCTCTGAGAGGCATATTTCTTTGAATTGTGATGTTGTATATTCCCAGCAGAATTCTCCTCAAAATGTAGCAAAATTACCTTTGAAACTTATTCCAGGAAACTGGGGGAAAAGAGGGATGCTGGTCATTCCTGTAAAATATCTCAGCTGCTCTTTTGCCTGGCTTTAGAGAATAAATTAATAATTATTAAAGTTATTTAAAAATAACAATCAAAAAATAAAATCCCAACTTCCCCTGACAGGTCTTAAATATGGAACTCATATTTTCTAAATTTCAGTGTTGTATTAAAAACTGTAAATGACAACAGTTTATAAATAATTTTCTCTTCATGTTTTTGTCTTAATTTTTGCCAAAATATATGGTAAATCAATTAAGAGTCTGTATGTATTTCTATGTTACCTGTGTCTCATTTACCAGGAATACTGCATAATTCCCCATCAGAGTATTGGCACTGAAGTTTCAAAAATGTTTTTAAGACCAAAAATTTTAATATCCTTATGCACTGATAATCTGATTGTGTTCATCTATGTGAAAGACTTTTGTACAAATACTGGAGCACAAAGTGGTACTGAAACTTAGAAGCAATTCACTATTCATAACATAAAAATTCAAAACCTATTAATGGAAAATGTACAATCTCCTTATCAAAACTGAAGAAGACAAAATCTTGCAGAAGTTTTTTATCTTTTTGGGAATAAAAGCCAAAATGAATCTAGATCATACATTTATGTTCATATCCAGAATAAGAGCTAGTATTATTTAACACGTATTCTTCACAATGTTTTGTAAGATTACAGTAGAAAGGAAATATCTATTAAATATGAACTATTTCAAATGAAGTTAGGTGGTGATTCTATAATTTCTCTGCTTATTATGCATCATTTCAGCCCAGGAAGGGTCAACAATTATGAGAAATAGATATATTTGTCTTTTAACCTGTGAATTGAGATCTTTAATTCATCTGTCTTGAGAAACAGAGTATAATACAAAAATAGTATTGAAAAATATAACAATCTCATGCTACTTTTTTCTTCTTGAAGTCTCACAGCTTGAGGATAAAAATGTTCCTGTTGACTGCAAAACCATTCTTTTATGTATTATTATCTCTGGACACATTTTTAACCTCTCAGCATGCAGAAAAGAACTTGAAAAGTATTGTAAATGCATACTCTCATGGTTAAGACCCAGTGGAGCAAAAAATAAGTAGAAATTAAATGATTTAATGATTTTAAGTAGCCTGTAATTGCGCTTTCCACATCCTTTATTTGTTCGTAGTGGTAAAATAACTCAAAGACCTGAACAAAGCGGTGGATGGGCACTGGACAATGAGGAAGATCTGATTTTTGAGTGTCCTGTTGTGATTTGCATTATCAGAATGAGATTTATTTAATTTTCTTTGATGGTGTAAATATAACCTTTCTCAACTCATGCATGGATCCAACTAAAAAAAGATTATGTCTGTTGGTGAGTAAAATTATGTGGTATGTTCAGCAGCAGTAACAGCAAACATATTAGAATATGCTGCATACTTCAAACCCATCTTATGTGTTTGAAATAGCTATCATTCACAGTGTGAGACTAAAAAGTCACAATTTTTTTTTTAGTATATACAGACAGCCAACAGAAATCACTGCCCAAGTGGTAGAAATGTCCTATTATCAAGAGAGGACCTGAAAAATTAACTTTATGGAGGTTTTCCCTCCACATTTTCGATTCTACTGAGAAATTTAGAGATTATTGGTTATTCTTGTTAACTGTTGGGGTTTTTTTTTGTGATTGGTGGAAAGAAGCCTCGAGGCAAAAGCCTTGAAAGAATTCCACTTGCAGTCAGACATATCACACATAAGCCTTAACTGGAGGGTTAACTGAGTGCTGTAGTTGTTAGAGTGAGTCACTAATGATTTCAGCTTTCTTCCTCTTCTCACTCAAAGAGAGCACCTCCTGCCAAAGGAATGGATCACTGCGCTTTGTGAACAAGGAAAATTATTGAGACCATGCAAAAAGGATTGGGAGTCATGGTTCACAGGGATATGGAAGTCTGCACCCATTCCCTGGAGAATGGAAGCACTTCCTGTTGAAGAGACCACTATCTTGTATAAAACTCACAGTTTACTGAATAATTTCAAGCTGTCAGTCATCACTGAGTTTTGAGATGCCTGTGCTGTTGGAAGTGGCAGACATCTGTCAGGGATGAGTCAAACAAATGCAACCAATGCAGCAACTTTTAAGTTAAGCAGCTATTTTGAACTGAGTTGTTTTCCTGACATGCATTAATATCTCACCCACCCACTGTTGTAGAACTCTTATGTTATAACTTGACTGAAAGAATGGTGAGAATCAGTCAAAAGAATCTAGAGTGCATGCCCCTCTCTCTTACAGGTTCCTTGATGTCAATATTCCTCAGCCTTCTAAACTCACCGCTCTTTGCACTGGCAGACCTCCAATATGCCTTTTATTTTTTTCCCCATATAGTATTCCCTCCTGCCTGAGGCATATTTTCTCTTCTGGCAGCAGTACCCAATCCTTCTCATGTGTACTTTCAACTCTTACAACACAGTAAGTCTCATGAATTGCTCTGTACAGCTTGCCAGTCAATTAGAGAGTCAAAAAGTCAGGCCTTCCTATTAGCCAATGCTGTGTGGTCCTATTCCCTGCTGCATGACTGGGTCCTGTTATCTCTGACCCTTGGCTGCTGATTGTTTAACCAAGATGTAGGAGCAGGGATACCATTGAGGGCTGCCCAGCCTGCCAGGAAAGATGTGATTTTTTGCTGGGAGTTAAACTGCATTGTTGGACTGGACTGTTTAAGTCATCCTGCATGTAAAAGACATTGAATCATCAGAGGATGATTCTCAGTGGGTTATTTAGAAGACATCTAGCATGTCAAGGACCAGCAGAATACAATGACCACAAAACAGAATTTGATTTTGACTTTTTTTCAAAAAATTACTTTTGATGGTCCTGCAATTGAAAGGTTGTTCTGCAGCTGACAAATTTTTTAAAAAAATTGAAGCAATCAATGTTCCCAGTGCAAAGATTTTCAGGGCCACTCTAGATTTGGCAAATACTTTCAGAAACTGACTTTTTTTTTGGTCATTGGGTCTGTGAATGAACACTATATAAGTGTTATAAGAATTTTTTTTTAAAGTGTCCTGTGGAGTTTTTGGACTCATGTCTATGTGAGAAAATTGTTAGACAGGAAGAAAGTGGTGACTGTAAATACCAGGGCACTTAGATGTGTCTGGGGATGACCTGGGATTTGAAGTTTTTTGTCTTTTCCTAAAGATAAAGAAGTAAAGAGGAAGAAAAAGACACACCTAGAGGCGCAGTTTAGAGGCTAAGCTAGAAGTTTAGATTCTATAGCACAGATAATTATTTAAGGATCTGGTTGGTATGACTATGCATCCTTTTCCCTCAAAATGTTCCAGAACTTCTTGTTGGCTCAGATTAATAAACTGGACTTGTTTCAAATTATTTGTGTCTATTCCAGATGATTGAGCTCTGTAGCTGTTTGAAATTAATACTCTAGATTGTTACATTTTGAAGAGCCAAGTCCCCATAAAAAAGAAGGGGAAAAAATCAGTATTATTGCATGGTTTAGAAAATACATTGTTTTTCTTTACTGCAGAAGAGGATGTCAGTGTAACTTCATAAAGTGAGATGATATCTTGACCCTACCAAGCTAGGTGCTTGCTTGCTTGTTTATGACAGCTCTTTTTCTCCGCTTTTCCTAGCAACCAAGGAACACAATATTATCAGGCTAACTGAAGTGGGCTCTACTCAACAGGAATTAATCTCTCTTTGCAATACACAAACAGGTTTTCTGAAATCTTTGTGCCTCTTAGGTCCACATGCACCCACAAAGACATCTACAACCCTTGGGGTACGATGAGGCTGTTTTATGTATCCCACTTTAAAATCAAACCTTTAGGGATGACCAGAAGAAAGCTGGTGCAAGATGGGACCACATTCTTATCTCTTTTCAGAATTCTGAACATTTTTTCCTCAAGCCATAGACCTTTCTTTTCCCCTGATATTTTTCTTTCTTTCCTGCCTTCCACATTTCAACATAATTCTGTAGTTTAGCCAATAAAGGAAATATTATTGTTTTGCATTTTACTCTAGGAAGGCAGCAAATCTGTTTCTGCATTTTCTTTCAAAATACCTGTTTTTAATAACTTTGAAAACCTAGTAACAACAGTCATGTTCTCAGGTATTGCAGTAAGATATAGTTTTCTTAGTTTTATTCTGAAATTAAGGATTAATCTTTCCTAAATAAACTAAATATTATCTATTATAATGAAAATATGAATTTAGACATGGATACTGTGTTTACTCTGTGTTGCTATCAAAGGATACATTTGCTTTTGCATCCTTACATAAATGGTATCACACCAGGAAATATCTGTGGGTGTGGATAGGTTTTTAAAATGTTGCTTTTAGGAAGACATTATTAATCATTCTGTAGAGTATGGGTCAGATTCCTCATGACTTTTAGGCTGAAGTAAGTTGTCACATTTTTATACTGTATCCTTATAAACAAACAGTATTCAATCAATTAACTATTCTCCCCGTGTTTCCCATTTTGGATTTTTGATGAGTAAGTAACAAGATTTTTGAATAAGACTTTCTTTATCAGTTCTAATTGGATTGTGGAGCTCAGTTTTTCTTCTGAAAAACATACTTTCAATAAAGGACCAACAATTGCTTAGCAGATAGGCTAATTTTGATTTTTTTCTGCTGATGAATTGCAAGAAGTATCATTAATCAACAAGTAGATTCTAACTTCAGCTACATTTAACTTTAGCTCCTTAGAGGGCTAAAAATGCCCTTTTTTTGGTCCTTCTCTTGAGTGGAGAAAACAAGTAAAGCTACCAAACGTTCCCAGCTTTCAATTGCATTTAAAATTCCTTAAAGTCTGAGGACGGAAAAAATAGTTCATACTGAGATCATCCAAAAGGTAAAAAGAATTGCTGTGAAGCAGAATAAAGAAGAAGACAATATCTACTTTCTGTCCCTCTCAAAAAATTTCTTCCCTATTGCCATTGATACAGTGAGTGTTTTATCCCACCTTGATCAATTCTGAGTAATCAGGAAGACATACAGAGAACTGTATTCCACTTAAAAGAGTGTCAGGGGAAAAATATACAGTTGATTTTTTTTTTTCCAAATCAAAAGGAAGAAGATGTGTTTCTAATATCAGAAAGCACCTACAAGACTTATTTTACAGATAATATAATGTTTGGAGCATAGCACTTTTTTTTTTTGGTTGAACATGCTTGTCCATGTGAGAAGCAATGATGTGAACAATATCAAAAGGTATCACAATGTGTCAGAAAAAAAAGTCAGAAATATATACCCCAAAATCCTTGACACATCCCTTACTTTGAAAACAAAAATAGAGTAAAGCCTACATTTTCAGAGATTTTTATGTTTTGCATCAGTTATTATGGGCAAATTCTAAGGACTTATTTGCCTATTTTCAGAGGCTTATCAACGCCTCACATGACACAGATATTTTTCAACATCTGGCTTCTAATGCAGTAGTGACACTCACAGGATTCATATGTGTGTCTTTTGTCAATAAGCAACATCTTCCTTGTTGAAATGCCTATATTTAGACACATAAAGTAAAGAATTCAGAGTGTCACAACTGAAGAAACGAAGCTTTTGGGTATCTTAACAATAAGGTTAGACTACAAAAGCTGCTTATTTGGATACAATATTTAAACATAACACAGAACAACTCAATCTAAAAGGATTTAAATTCCTTGAGTTTCTGTGCTGATACGTCACTGTTACAACTTAAATGTAGGCAAAAGGCATGATAATGAAATAGGTAAAAATAATTATTATGAAACCTTCTGTACCTGAGTAGAGCCACAGAAAAGAAAAAAAAAATATGAACAAAGGAAAATCTTGAAGGAGTACTTCTGATTCTTGAATACATTTCTTTGAGTTTGCTAGCTGAAAAGGACCAATGTAGCCAAGGTATTAATTTTGGCATTATATGAATGGGAACTATCATCTTACAAATGTCTATTGCAATTTTAAAACCTTCTAAAATGTTTGTGTCCAGAGGATTGGTAGACATTTTAAGCTGCAGGCCAAAATACTTAGATTGCGTCTTGAATGGGTTTGTGTGAGATAGGAAAAAAAGTCTCAATAGACAGCAGGGAAAAAAATATAGGTATCGTATGATGACAATGATTGTATTGATCTGTCAGCATAAGGAAAGACTAAGGACTGGTGAAGAATCTGGATACAGGTAAAAAAGGTATTCTCTTCCAGAAATTCCAGAATTTCACTGAAAGCTAAGTTCTACTCTGTTTAGATGTCAAGCAGTAGGAAAATATTTGACTGGTATAAAGTCTACCTCAGAGGATAAGGTTATGATGTAAGAGCTGGAACCCAGCTTGATCAAATCAGGCAGTGTGAATAGTGATTACCTTACTCACATTGTGGCCAGTGAGGACAGGTGGATATCTGATGTATTTGATTCATTTAGTCTTGAAGTGGGAGAGATCAGCACTGATCCATTGACCTGTGCCATGTCCCAAAAAAGACAAAGAATAATTCCTGGTCTAGTTCCTAGTCAGGGAACTAGAGGTTTATTGGTTGTCTCTCTGAAACCAATGAGCCCACATGAATGACAGGAAAGTGACTGAGAAGAACTACCATGGATTTTCCAGGGTTAAATTCTGCCAGACTAGTGTAATAGAAATTATTAGATCTGTGGACAGCAGGTAGACCAAGAAAGTGACTTGCCTTGAGACCAGCAATGCTTCCGGCAGTCTGAACAGCATCTTTGTACTTGGAATGACAAGACATGGATGGATGAATCAAGTGGTGGGTTGGGGACAGGCAGGACTGGAGCCTAGAGGGGTAGGTGTCACTGATTGAGTTTAACTGGCTGTTGGGTGTGAGTGACCTTCCTCAGGAGATGAGGATCAAGAGGATGCTCAGAGGGAGTTCAGCTGACTGGAGGAGGGGGCTGATAGCAAATTTGGAAATTTCAGCATTGTAAGTACTGTGTTGGTTACAAAAATATGACACAGCCGCCACACATCTCCTTATACCTTGATGCAAGTTTTGACAAGACATTCTTGTTAAGAGAGGAGAGGAGGAGGGAAAAAGAGACAGCTATCTTTGTGTAATATAAAAATAAAATAACAAGAAAGAAAGCAAAATAGAAGATCAACATCTGAAACTATTTTTTAGAGAAAAAGAAAAGCTTATTTCTCTTGCATTTACTGATATTTATAAGGCTAAAGAACATTGGCAGGCAGCTCTGAAATCCTTGATTCTCAGCTACTTCTAAGCAAAAATACAAAGTATTTCTGAATAATTACTTGTCATCTACAAGTATATAGATGAGTAAGTGATACCTGAAAAAGTTTTCAGGTCTAGAGAGTTTGGCAAATTTCAGGTTATTTGCTGCTCCAGTGGCTGATGTCAGGAGCATTTTAATACTACTGTCAGAATTTTGTGATTCTTAGCAGGACTGTTATCTCTGAGAGCAAAGAATAGTCCATTCAAGAACTTTGGCAACAAAGCGTGTTTCTAGGGTTTAAATTAGTAGAACGAAGTCTTGGCTATTAGAATTCTAGTTGTGCTATTGGTGTGAAGTGTATTTTACTTCAGATTATAAACGAAACAGGAAGTCATTCAAACCTACTGTAAAAAAAGCATTACAAGACTTCATGGATGTGAAACACTGGTCTGTTAAATCTGCTCTTATATTAACAGTCAGATTCTTGCCTCTATCACTGAGGTGGTAAAGTTACATAAATATTTTAACAGGCATTTCTGTTATGGTGCTTGAGAAATTGCTCATCAAAATGCTTAAAGCGAACTTGTGGGGAGTCCATCAAACTGACTATAATACATAATGGTTTGAGTCACAAGAACAAGAAACAATAAGAGTTTGCTAGAGCTGTTCTAAGAGGTGAAAATACAGCTTTAAATAGTATTTTCACTCTGGCTTGCTGTAGAGCTACTCGATGAAAGTTTATTAGAATTTTATGCATAGAGATACAACGTGCAAGGATTTATAAGGCTCTAAGGGCTTTACAGAAGCTGCTGGAGCTCATGACATCGCAACTAAATTTTGACAATTCAACAGCTTTAAATGTCTTAACTGAGTTTTGTTACACTATCATGTCGATATATAAACATGATACTGAGATTAAAGACCTCAGGTAGTCATGTAGCAAATGTGAAATAATTATAGGCTTGATTAAAGTCAAATAAACATTTGAAAAAGGACATATTTTTTGTTTTGTGGGTGTGATATCTAACAATATGTTTAGTGTTGGATAAGAGCAGCAGTGATATTAAGATGCAATGCAGGAACTTTGTCACAGAAACACAGATTCTAAGTGTCAGATCACTACTTCAAACATTCTTCAGCAGGCACCATAAATACTGTTCAGCTGTGCTGATAGCAAAGGTTCACTAGTCTCTTAAACCTAGCTGGGTATTTCTCATTATAGAAACTCACAGGAAGTGTTTAGGTACAAAACACTTCCCTTATAAGGTAATTTGGGGTTTTTTAATACTAAAATTATAAAACATTATTTTATCATAGTTGTTCTTCAAGGGACGATATAAAATGGAAGACATAAATTGTAAAAAAGACAAAACTTCTAGGCATAGTAAGACCTTATATAGAGAAAATGAGCTTTCTCAAAAAGTCTAATGTAGATTAAATCAGGAAAAAATAATGGTGGGAAAATAATTATGCAGGATGGCTAATCAACTGCCACATTATCATTGAAGCTCCACTTTACCTTTTAAAATAAAAACAGGAAAAACAAGAAAACAGGAAAACAGTATGTTGACTATCATCTTGTGTAGATAGAAAAAATTTGATTTCTGCTATATTTTAACAAATCCCACATCCACATTCCTTCTCTTCTTTTTTACTTGAATGCATTTCTCACCTTAGAACTGTTCAGTTTTTGAACTACATTCTTCAAATATTTAAGTCTATTTGGATGGGAGATATATTTCCCCTTTAAAAAAAAATTGTGTAAAAGACAATTTTTGATTACAAAAATCTCCTCAACACCAGCACAAACCCCAAGCCTAGAACCAAAAAAAAAAAAAAAAAAAAAAAAAAAAAACCAAACAAAAAAACCCCAAAACAAAATTGTACAAATTGAAGGAAATTTAATCCTCAATTTGAACCATGTATTTTTGAACCCAGTTTAAAATTTGCAATTGGTGTCATTGTTTGCTAAAATGTTATTCTTTTTTTGAAGTATGATCATTTCCAAATTATTTCATTGCATAAGCAAAAATATATATATTAAAAAAAAAAAACCCAGACAGATCACTATTGCATTAACTACATAAATGAAACTTACTTAATATATAGACAGCATTCTCAGAATTAAGTGTACAGAAGGGAAGAAACTTGGAAAAAACCCTCTGAGTGTCAATAGACCACAATAACTGCTGGAATAAGACATGAGCTCAATTTCATCTTGCACCTTGGCAAAGCTTGTTCTTCAGTGTTTTCACACTTTTTTGAGAAAACTCTTCAAAATAGTTGTGTTCATGCATATAGTTTAGAATGGACAGTAAAAGTGCAGGGCTACTTAGGTAGAAACAAAGATAAAATAAAATTAGTCAAATCAAATTTGAGTAATTGAATTTTAAATGGCACAAAGTTTATATTACAATGAAATAATGTGAAAACATCTCATAGCTCCAGGCTTAGATGCCAGTGGGAAATTGATGAAACTTCTGGACAAATCCAAATTCAACTCTGAGCCAATGGCACTGTAAGAATTTACAATAAAACTGATAAAGAACAATTTGAAAATTTCAGTTGTACTCCTGAACTTAAAAATATGAGGTTTTTTGTGGTTACTTATTAAGTGGTGTTCATTAGGGTTCTGATTGACATGATACCTGGAAGATATAAGTTAAATAGTTCAAGGGAAGACTTTTTTAAAAAAAAAGCTGCATAAGAATTATTTTTAAAAATTTACCTGCCATTTCTTCTTATCAAAATATAAGACTCCTATTTATTAACTTAATCTATTTAAAATAAATGGCAATACATTCAGTTAATATAATATTTAGTGATTTTTTTTAACAACAAAATGCAGTGGAATAAAATTAGAAAGTAGTAATTAGAGTTTAGGAAGGGTAGACTGTGTTTACCACTGCAGGGAAGGAGAGGTTAATCTGTGTTTAAGAGAAACACCTAACAAGTAGAACAAGTAGCATTCTTAGTGTAAGGAAAAGCAGACATTCCATGATTTGCTATGAATCACTGAACAGCAGATAAATATGTGCCCATGTCTTAGGAAGGCTGATGATGCTCTGCTGCTTGTTAATACCAAGTACTTTTCCATCCAGAGAGTTGTCTTTGTGATGGTGCTACAACTTTCCAAGGTTACTATATTTATGATAGATAATAATTTGACAATTGTGCTTCTGTTTCTGAAAGCAACAGTCTTTCTACCCTAAAGTACAAATTAATAGCCATCAGTATTTGCTGAGGATGCTTCCAACTCATAGAAGTAGACTGGGAGCAGGGGACTATTCCAAAGGTAGCTTTAATTTTATAATTTGCTAACAGCAGGCTTCCATACAGCTGGCAAATATGAAAGTGAAGAATATGCTTATCAGAGAAACAATTTCCAAATGATTGCAAAAGTTAAACAGAAAACTGAAAACAAAAAATGCTTCACAAAAATGAAGCCTTGATTCTTCTTTTTTCTGTGTTCAGCCTGTTGTAACAATATGGTCTGTATTTTTGTCATTGGCCACCTACAGAGTTTGTTGTGGCTAAATCTGTTTTTGACAACTATGTGATCATGAGCCAACTGAAACTGGTAAGAAATTATTCATTATTGTCATCTCTCTTCCAAGGTAGAAAAATTATATATAAGCCTAGAAAAGATGAAGGGATTATTGTGTGTCTCAAACAGCAGTAGCCAGATGAATGTTGAGCCAGCTATGGACAGTTGGTAACAAAACGCTATGAGAAAGGACAGGATGTGACTGGAGAAGGAGCCATGCAGAAGGAGCATGTCACCCTGTTCTTTTACAATTCCTAGCCCTCTGAAATGTTTGCATACTTGGAGTCAGATTCTCAGAATTCTCACAGACTTTTCATAAACAATTCTATTGTTATGATAATGACTTTCTCAAGTTGACAGTTCCTCCTGGTAGGAGACATTGATGGACTGTGACTTTGACCATTGTGGTTGAAGAGGTTGAATCCCATCATCCAATCTGGTCTCATTTTCAAAACTGTAAAAATACTGAAGTGAAAAATTAAATTCAGGAGTTTTCCCACTTGGACATTCATGCTGTGTCTGTGTTGTTCCTTGTGTTGGTAGTGTGACAGGAGGACATAATTTCTTTGATATAAACATCCTTGTTCTGGCTCCTGGAGATAAGCACAACACAGTACAGTGCCAGTGCAGGAATGAGATCAAGAAGTAGTCATGGGCTGTAGGGATCAAGGCCACCAAAGACCCCTAAACCCCTCTGACCCATTTCCACAAAGGTTTATAGCAATGGACTGTGCAGGATTATTTGCATAGAAAGCAAGAAAATTATCTTCAGAACAGGGAAACCTTTCTATGAAAGGCGCCCCAACAAGCCCTGCTACATATGCCCCAGGATCCTGGATGTCCCATCAGCTGGACTGATGCTGGATCCAGGAGGGGCTGCCTCTTCCTTTGTTTTCTTTCTCCCCGTCTTTAATCCACCCCCTCCCTGTCCCCTTTCAATCCACCCTATCCCTTTTCCCAAACCCTTTGTTGTGCACTTATACTGGAGAACAGGGACTTCCACACCCATTTCCACACCAAGTGTGGAATTTACTCATAAAATCTTCTTCAGGTTTTGTGGACCCTCTGACTTTGGTAGTTCCTTCTCTTCACCTTAAAGGTGGGGTGTCACAGATTATAAGGTCATCTGAATAAAAAGTCCTGTTAGGAATATTGATCAAAATTTATAGTTGTCCTTTTCTGTTTCTGAGGGTCAACCTTACTTGATCTGTGAAGGATCAAGGGCTTTGTTGAATAGAAGGCAGCAATTTTCACAAGTTTTCAGAATACAACTTTCTGATCTACAACTACCAAGTTAGACTTGCTCTCCCCAGGATTTTTTAATCTATCTATCTGTCTATCTATCTATCTATCTATCTATCTATCTATCTATCTATCTATCTATCTATCTATCTATCTA
>VZUI01034376.1:0-37275 GCA_013401135.1 Cettia cetti
GGGTCTGGGATCTGTACAGGGGGGTTGGAGACCCTGGCACAGAGCCCAGGAAGACACTGGCTTTGATTTCAGTCCATGGGAAAAGCTTCCAGCACTGAGAGAAGAAATACAAGTCACAAAGATGTAAAAGACAGTAGTGTAGTTTATCACAGGGTGAAAATGTGGTATTTTGGGATTTAGAATGGGGGTGCAAGGGAGGCAAAATGGAGGAATCTGGGCGTGTCCCTGTCCTTCTGCTCCTTCTTCTTGTCCTCCATCTTCTGCTGTGGTTGTGGCACTTTTGGATTGGTTTAGAGTAGAAGTTAACTGTCTAACACAAGTGATAGGTATTGGTAACTAACTAAATATAGAACACGTAGTATCTAGTATAAAAGCTAAGACTGCCCGAGAGTCACGCAGTCGGTTCCCGACCCTGATGCCACAAGGACCTTGGCAAGGCACAGAAGCAATGTAATAGTTAAAAAAAATAATAAACAACCTTGAAAACCTGAACCGACTGATTCCGATGTCTTCTTCAAGCTCGGGGCTTGAGAAAAAGACTCTCTATCAAAAATCTCAGAGTCTGCCAGCAGCAAAACCCAACAGTCTTGCAAGTCCTTACTGAACAATTCTGGAAACTAATTTTTCCTGACCTCTAGGTATTTTAGACTCTTTTCTAACCTTATTTGCCTGGCCACAGATAGAGCCTACATATTCATCTCAACAACAGGTACTAATAATATCGTAGAAAATCAATCTATCAAATCTACAGAGCTGGCTTCTAGGGAAAAAAAAGTCCCAAATATCTGGGTATACTAGCATGCTGTGTTCAGTAACATAAGTCAACAAAAAAGGGAATATCAGAGTGATATCCATAAATTGCAACTAGCTAGACAAAGAAAAAGATATGTAGGGAAAATTGGATTGAGTGAAATCACCTGTTTTGTAGAAATACTTAGGGAACATAGACCAGACTCACAAGTGAAATCGCAGTTTGTAAGACACAGAAAGACTGTTCCGCAACAAGTGATTGCTAAGTTAACTTTTTGCTGGCGGATATTATGAATGCTAAAAATTTACATAAGCTCAAAGGAAGACAGAGTTAATGGAAGAGAAATCCATTAGGGAATTTGGCTGAGTAAGCTTCTGAAGTACGAGTTATTTGGGTTAAGAAAGTGTTACATACTGAGGAAATATTACTAACTGCTTCTTTCTCTGGTTTTGTACCTTTCCTAGATGCCTGGTATTGGTCACACATGCTTTCAATCACCTTTTATGCAGCTATTTATCATTAATTCTACATACTTAAATCTAATAATACCACAGAGTTGGTTGGGGTCTCTTTTTATTGGTTGGTCAGTTGGTTGATTGGAGTGGGGGCTTTTTGTTTGCGTGATTTGGGGGTTTTTTTGGTGATTTGGTGGGGAGGGTTTGTTTGTTTGTTTTGTTTTCCTTTGTTTTTCTTTTGTTTTCTTTTTAAGTCCACGTCTCTCCTCTGTAAATTCTTTCTTCTTTGAGCCAGATTGGAGAGCAAAAACATCAAATGCTCCAAGGTGCATCATGTAGGAGGTGTGTCTACACAAGTATGTCTACATAAGTACTCTTCTCACTGCCTTCTTCCTGCCCTGTGGAGTCACTGGTAATCATCTACTACTGTCATACTGAAATCCTTTTTTTAGTGCAGAGTGGCTTATAGTTGATGGGGAAAGAATTCTAAAATCTTCCTGCTTGGTGAAAATTTGGAGCCTCCTTATGCAATTTCAAATTTAGATTTCAAAAGCTTTTATGTTCCAAGTAATATCAGCACAATTTTCACCAAGACTTTTAAAGGTCGCTCTAACACAAAGAGGGTATTCTACTCTTGAAGATGCAGCTCTGTAAGGTAGGGCAGATACTGCCAGGTAATTCTAAATCTTGATATCTACTTCTAGCAGAAACATTATAAATTCACCTTTTGAATGGAAATGGAGTTGTTGGTGTGTGTTTGAAAGCAAGAAAAAATAGTAAAGACTGTCCTTGTTTTCTTTTCTTCACTGTTATCACTCACATGTTACATCAGTATGGAAAATAATTATGTGGGACAGTATATCTTTATTAAACATAAGTTTACAGAGTGTTTGAGGTTGAAAGGAATCTGTGAAGCTCACCCAGTCCAATCTCTCTGCTAGGGCAGGGCCACCTAGAGCCAGCAATGCAGAACCATGTCTAGCAGGGGTTTCAATATATCTAAGGAGGGAGACTCCATGACTCTGGGCAGCCTCTGTGAGTGCTCAGTCCTCACTGTAGAAAAAAGTGTTTCATGATATTCAGATGGCAACTCTTGTGCTTCAGTTTTTCCCCATTACATTTTTTCTTGTTACTGGGCACCCCTAAATAGAGCCTGTTTCTGTCCTCTTTGCACAGTCACGTCAGATTTATATACTGATAAGATCCCTCTGAGCCTTCTTTTCTACAGAGTGAATAGTCACAGCATTCTTGGCATTTTCTAATAATGAGATGCTCCAGTCTCCGAATCATCATAGTGGTTTTCTCCAGTGTCCATGTCTCTCTTGTAAGGAACAGCACAGAGTTGAACCCAGGACTCCAGGTGTGGTTTTCACAGTACTGAATAAAGGGGAAGAATGGGTAAGGCTGGAAGGGACCACTGGAGGTCACCTAGTCCACCCTCCCTGCTCAGTTAGGGACCCCTAAAGCATGTTACTCAGGAGTGTGTCTAGACAGCTTTTGAATATCTCCAGTGAAGGGGATTCCACAACCTCTCTGGGCAATCTGTTCCAGTGTGAAATCACCCCCACAGTGAAGTTCTTCTACATGTTCCAGTGGAACTTTCTGTGAATCAGTTTATGCTTGTTGCCCGTTGCCCCTTGTCCTATTGCTTGGCACCACTAAGGTGAGCCTGGCTTCATCCTCTTCACACCCTCCCTTCAGATACCTATAGACATTGATAAGTTCCCCTCTCAGGTGACTTTTCTCAGGCTGACAGGCCTAGCTCCCTGTCTTTGCTTGTGCTGCAGTTACTCAGTCATCTTTGTAACCCTCCTCTGGACCCACTCCAGGACCTTCATGTCTCTCTTGTACTGTGGAGCCCAGAATTGGACACAGCACTCCAGATGTGGCTTTACCAGGGCATAGTAGAGGGACAGGGTCAGCTCCTTTGATCTGCTGGCAATGCTCTTCTGAATGCACTCCAAGACTCCACTGGCCTTCTTGGTCACAAAGGCATGATCCTGGATCATGGGGATCATCTTGTACACCAAGACTCCTTATCAGCAGATCAGCTCCCAGCTGGTATTGGTGCATGAGGTTATTCTTCCACAGGTGCAGGCCTTGACAGTTCTTCCTGTTGAGTTTCATGAGTAAGTCAAGGTCTCTCTAGATAGCAGTATTGACCCTCTGTCAAATCAACCCTTTGTCCAAGATTGCAAATTTGTTAGGAGTACCCTCTGCCGGATTATCCAAGTCCTTGCAGATGTCAAACAGGATCAAGTATTGACCCCATGGGTCTACCACTCATCACTGGCATCCAACTAGAATTTGTGTGGTGTATCATCACACTCTGAGCCTGGAGATCAGCCCCACTTCCACTTCACCTCACTCTGTTTATTCAGCCTGTACTTCATAGTTGTGTTGAAGTACGCACAGGGAAGAGTTTTCCAAACGGTGTTGGTTTAGAGACATTGATTCTTAGGATAGAATTAGATAGATTTTTTTTTTTTTTTTGATCTAACGTGATAAGCAATATCCCAAGAAATTAATTGTCTCATTTTTCATTCCTGTCATCTGAATTCTGAAATGTCAGGCTGGCTTGGGAGCACTACAACCTAGCTGTCTTCCAAAAAGGAATTGTGACTTAAGTGTGAATTGGTGGTTATGATTGTGGTATGAGTGGGTGAGCCTGCTTGATTCATCAAGTGACAGAAGAGGCAGCAAACCTTTCCTATGCCTTAGGACACAGGCTTTCTTGGTTGGGTTGTGGAAAAGAAGAGGTGTGCATAGTTTCCTGAGTACAGTTTGGTGGGCAGGTAGATGAGCCTTGTGCTCTTGGCTAAATTGTGCAACACTGATTGCCAACACTAGATGAAAATTTTGGCTTCAGGGCTAGAACCTTCTCACTTAGTATTTAGCTGGATGGGCAGAATAAGTTGGATAACAGGTTTTATGATTTCTATTTTATGGTATCTGCCTTGCCTTAGGTAAGTTCATTCCTGTTCAAACATATTTGAGAAAGGGACATTTTGGCCTGTGTGCATAATATCCAAATATGCACAAACATGCTATCTGCATGCTGCTGACTAAAGGCTTACATAATTAAAAATAGCTGTTATAATTGATATTGAACAATTTAGGTGTCTAGAAAGCCATAGGGCAAAAGAAAATAATAAGAAGTATCATAAAAGTCTGTGTTTCCTTTGAAAGATACTTTTAAGCCTTTTTTTTTTATTATTTTATGAAGAAGAAACCTGCAATTTGAATGAAAAATTCACAGGACCTTGTTATCATTTCCAAAGTGTGTGGAGCCAATTAAAAAAAAAATCACTTTATTCACAGCAGACCTAACAGAAAAAAATTGTTGGGTAGTCTCACCTCATTTTGATTTTTTTCCCAGCCTGTAAAAAACACTGCAAATGTGATATGATTGGCAGTCTCAACACAAGAGAGGCCAAGGAACAAGATAGTTTGCAAGTCAAGAAAAAAGGGTGAATTAGTAGAGTTGGAGTAAGAAAGTTGCACAGCCTGGATCCACTGTTTAACTCGGTCAGTGCTGTTAGTCTTATACTTTGATGAACTCTAAATTCACTGAGAATAGACAGAAAAGAAGTAATAGTAGGGCTGAATGAATCCGGGAGCGGAAATGTGTTAAAGAACCTTTCACCTTCACTGTTATTTCACAATGAAGCAGAATAAAGCCAGCCCTTTCAAAAGAAGTTAAAGGAAGTTTCTGAAATGAATCTAGCCAAGGTCAGAAATTCTTATAATTCTTATTATCTCTTCAATGATGTCTGAAGAATATACTCTTGGTCCCACTTTATGATGGCCAGGTGTAAAATTACAAACCTCTAACACTTCCAATAAACTTAGGGAGAAGTGTTTAAATGTAAATAGAAAATGAAATAAATCAAATAATGAGTCTCAATCTCTTGGCCGAGTTTAGTCCAATATGCCATTGTCACTTTGATACTAAGGTCACTTAATGTAAAGTTTGATACTTTCCATTGTGTTCCATCCAATTTTTCTTTAAAATATTATTCCTCTGTTAACCATATTTACTTTCCAGAGAAGTCCAAAAAAAACCACACAGTTCAGATCAAAATCTACATTCATTTTCTCAGGGCAGCTTTATTAAGCAAAGGAAGAAGAGATGTTCAAAATGATTCTAAACAGGAATTTTCCTTGTGGGGGAAAGACAAAGAAATACCATTTTCTTCTTCCTGTGTTCTGAGCCATTTCTCCTCATTCACTGCTACTTTTCAGTATCAACTGGTTGCTTTCTTTTGTGACATCTTTAGCTCAAAATTCCTACAGTCCAGTTTTAAAACAGTCCTCAAAATTTGTCTTATTCAGTGTGGGCTTTTTGGGTTAGTAGTAGGTTGGATAGTAATGACATAAATTAAGATACAGTGTTAATTTAATAGTATTTGGAAAGGTTTGCCTACGTCCCTAAGTATTTTAATATATGTTGACCTATATAGGGGTTATATTGCACTAAGTTTATGAAAGAATGTTTCCACTGGATCTGTTTATTGCAAGAAGCTAATACTGGAGTATTTCAAGGTTATTTCTAGTACTTGACTGTTGTAATGAATATTTTATTTGAAGTTACAGCTCCATTTTCAATGAAATAGTTATTCTGCTTGACCTTTATACCTTTTAAGCTTGGGATTTTTTTTCCATTGATTCATCTACATTAGTGAACTTCAAGTTTTCAAAAAATATATAGTCCTAATAGAATGTAAATGAAACAAAACATGAGCTAGAGAAATAACAACCTAACCAAGCACACAAAAGCCCCCAAAAGCCTAGAATGCCACGATCTTCAAAAATAAGCCTGTACAATAATAAGACTGAATGGGAGGTCTTTATAATATATAACAGATAATACAGAATAGCACTAGCATAGTTTAAAAGTAATTATTTTCTATTTTAATATCATAATATAAGCAGTTGTATTTGGAAAGCATTGAAGTAATTTGTATTATACAGTTTTTGAAATAATAGACTTTTTGTGGTATTGTACCTTATCTTTGTTTTCTCTCTTGCAGAATAAATATGTTACTTTTGAATACATAAGTAAATAATGGAAATTTATGACATCAGACATAGAGCATTTTAGTCTGTCATGGGAGTATTTCCTTAAGTTCATAAGGGTTTAGTTCTTTAAAAGACTTATTTTAATTAAATTCAATTTAAAATTTGTTGTTTTAGGAAGTGAACTAAGACAAAAATTACATAATGAACAATGGCAACATTTGGTAAAAATTCTAAATATGAGGCACTATAACAATGCCAGTGAATACATAGAGGTAGGAGACAGCCAAACATCATTCAAATAATCTTAGTAATAAACTTCACTTTTCCCTATTTTAGACCTTGTATGGGTGGGTATAAAAATGTATTTTGTTGAGTTCATTCCTGTAAATGGAGAGATCACATACGGTATAATGAGGAAGCTGAGAATCATAGTCATTGGAAAGGAAGTCCATGGTTTAGCAAACAGGCAATTGCTGTTCACACAAAGAGCAGTACATGCAGAACAGCCTTGTTTCCACCTTCCTGTTTTACATGCTGTGAGCACTACTTACTACCACGGTCCCCTGGGTACCATGGGCTTTGCTCACCTGAATGCTCAAACCACTTATTATTTCTTTATTTACATTTGGATTAACTTTAATCAGCAAGCAGTAACTAGGGTGCTCATTTGATCACTGAGCACTTGATTACATCCTGCTACGTTTTCATGCTGGATTTTGAATTTTGTATTAATTTTCCAAAAAGTTTTTTATATGACTCTCCTTTTAGTGTAAAGACTTAAGTGTTTACGACTCAACCAAAAAAAAAAAAAAAAAAAGAAGAAGAATTTCTGTTGGCTTTAAAAGTTTCTAGAGCTTTTTTTTAGTTCTTAGGAATTATGCCATCTGCTATAAATACTTTGAATAAATTGTAACAGTATTAGAAACTGTTAATATGGAAGATTTAAGTCACCTTGATGGTGTTTTTTTTCTGAGTGGTTATAGACTGATACTGAAAAGCTTACAGTGCCTTATATTCATATTTATTTCTGTGCCCTCTTTGTACTCTGGAGGTTAATTTAGAATAATTTAAGCTCCAGAATCACATAGACTATTAAGGTCCTTTGGATTTCACTGTAATTTTTCACTTCATAGTGACATGGCTTTATTCTGATTGCCTTCACAATGATGTAAATCAAGATAACACCACCAAGAGGCTTGGACTTGGTAACTTTTTTCATAGTTTTTGTGATACATACAACTGCCGTAGGACAGGGCTGATACTAAAACAATACATTTTCTGTGAATTTCCTAGATAGATAGTGACAGTATTATTGGAATTTGTTAGAATTTTATCTCCAAAATTGTGCACCTGTATTTGAATTGAATACCTGTACTAAACTGTAGTTTTGTTTTTTGGTTTTTGGTTTGTTTGGTGTTTTTTTGTTGTTGTTGTTTTGGTTTTTTTTTTTTTTTTTTTTTTGGTATCAAATTTCCTCAAGCATTTCTTTAACAAGCTAGGTACAGACCTGCATGAAAGAAAACAGAGTTGAGCGCAGGATCTGACCTAGTCACTTTAAATAAAATGCACTTGAGAGCTCTTAAAACTTCATCAGTTAAGCTGTTTGTTTTCTGTTCTAAAAATACAATGTAGAAACCTCATGATAAATGCAACAATCACTCTGCAAAGTATATGGGTAATTCTTCAAAAGTAACCTTATTACAGCTCCCAAAAGGGTTCAAAAAAACTTCACAGTAGTAAAAGTAGGGATTATTCAGTCAGAGTAAACTAAAGACATGACAGCTTAGTGGCTGCAATAAGACATCTTTTGCAACACTCAGACACACCAGCCGTCACCATGTGACTCTTCTTGCTAGTTCTAGTTCAAATCCTTTAATCTTCAACCCAGACAGATTGTGGTCTACTGAGAAGACATTGCTCACTCACAAAGGTCATAGGGCTCTTAGGTCCTTGGTGTACACAATATCTGTATGGCATTTGGATAAGTACTTTTTTTCCAAGGATTTACATCAAGATGAACAATGAGTATGTCCAACTCATCCAGATGCAGTAATTTGACCTTAAGGCTTCATGTCCTGATTCTGTCCAGGACAGAGTTGGTCTTGGCAGTAGCCATGAGGAGGCAGAGCCTGGAGCCCTGAGAACATGGATATAATGTTATTCTCTATCCCTTCACATAAGTTGCTAGGAGTAGGGATGAGGAACTATTGGCTTCTGAGAAGAAAGGCATGGTTTTCCAGTAAAGAGTGGTGCTGTGGGGAATACGGCCACCGTAGTTCATTGTTGTCTGAGGTCCCTGGTGAACACTTTTGCATGTGAATCACCCTCTTTTTGTATACTTTTGCCATAATATTGTTGCTGTTACTGTTTGTTTTATCTCGTTGCTGTTTCCAGTAAATTGTTCTTATTTCAATCTGTGGTCTCTGTCTTCTCTGCCTCCCACTAAGTGGGGAGGGGACAGGTTCATGGTCGTTTTACTGGGAGTACTAAAGTGAGAAAAACCATTCCTAAATCATTCACTGTAGATGACTCCTCAGGTCAGATCTGGACAACTTGAGTGTGTTGTGCATCTCTAAGTACTAGGGAGGGTGTGTCTGTCTTCACTTTTGTGGGCACCTCTCAAATTAGTGGAGCACTGAAAAACTTGGACCACTTTATTAGGAACAGCCAGGCCAAATCTCAAGAAATAGCACTACTGGGGACTTGGCCTGCAATCTTTGGAGGAGAATTACAAAGGAGTTGCTGGTTTATCTGGCCAGCTTGGGAGCAATAGAGAATTTTTCTAGTCCTTTTCCTTAAAGAAACCTAGGAATATAAGGCCATGGAAAGAAAGCAGCATTACTCACTTACCTGTATGACAGTTGAGTGTGATGTACAGAAAACTTAAAGGATGAGTTTATAGAGGCTTGTGTTTTTTTAAGATGTTTAGCAGTATGGGATAGCTATTATGCTGTGGAACATTCAAGCTGAAGTGTTACATAGACGTGACCTGTACACTCAAAAGCCTAAAGGCAACCTACCCACAGCCCAGGCCATAACATTTGCCAGCAGCAATTGGAGTAGTCCCAGTTTTAGGGGTATTCTTTAGTAAGACTGCAAGAGATAGTGTGGGAACATCTAGTGGTTTTGGTTTTAAGCAGCCAAAATTCAGATTTCATCCACTCTTTCAAAGAGATGAAATTTATTTCTCTGAGAGAATGAGTATGTGGCCTGTATGGCCAGTATACCATATGGGTTGCACTTAGCATCTCTGTGTCCAAGTAGTTAACTATGTCACTTGATGGAATCAGTATGACAGCTCATATCCAAACACTTCCTAGTGTAGGAAAATTACTGCATGAAACTTCAATGGGCATATTTTGCCCTTTTCACTGTTACTTTTAAATACAAAATTATCACGTATCTTTTCAAAGGTGAACAACGAGGAATAACAGTCTTTTGAGTTCTTAGTGAAGATTTTTTTTCTACTAATTAGTAATCCTGTTTCTACCCAGCCATATAAAGGCAAAGTGTGTAAAAAATGGTATTATATAGATGAAAAACCAGACAATGTTCTACTCATAAATCTGTAATTCTTGCAATAAGGCTGCCATTCTTTTTGTATCCCTCAGAATCTGAAAACACGTGAGTTCTTCAAAAATAGTATGATTAGTATTAGCACAATTTTCTGAGCCAATCATATGTTTCCAGTAGGCAATAATTCTTCAATAATTTGAGTTTAAAAGATCTGAAATACTTCAAAAAAAAAAAAAACATAAAAAAAATAATAAGTGGATGACATTTGGGAATTCTTCCCATTGCTGAAGAATCCAAATATACTTTTAAGAATGCTTGTATACTTTAAAAAGTATTGTAGATTTACAAAATTAATTTCGTAATATGTCTAATGGCAGTTGATGACAAAGCATATAGTTTCAAAAGGCCTTGTGAATAGATCTGCAGGCTTTAGAAAGACCTCTGTAAACCCCTGTTAAATTATCTGTAAAGATAAAGCATATTAATCTACAATGTATTGAAGATCTTAGATCTTTTTCAATGAGTTTAATTTTAGTTTGGATTAGGAGTGCACTTCTGAGATGATTCCTAGTGCCCACAAGTACAGAGCTTTCCTGTGTTTTTTGAAGTAGTCGTAAAGTCATAAAGTCCTGTTTTTTTGAAGAAAGTCGTAAAAATAATGAAAATTATTTTCAGATGCTAACCAGATTAAACTGTTGTTCAATTGTTCCTAACTTTGTTTCCACCAAACTAGGATAGACTTAGTCTTGAATAAATCTCTGCAAAAACTTAGAGTGGTAATGAAATAGTTTTCTCAGGTCTGTGAAAAATTCTCTTTCCAGGACACCTGAAGGAGTGTGCCACATCATCATTCTCCTCTCCTTGCTCCCTTATTCCATACACAGACATTCCATATGTAAGGAAAGACTTAGCTGATATAATGTAGTTATAAAATAAGTCTTGTAGGTTTCTGCTTTTTTTTTTTTCTTTCATAAACCTGTCCTATGAGCAATGTCAAGGAGTGCAAGATAATCCAACACATTGATACTGCCACAGTGCTTAAACTGAGGAATCTGTTGATAAATTGATTTTAGGGCAACATATCTAACTATTTCTGCCACTTTATTAAATGCACATTTAGAGGGTGTCTCCCTTTAAATCTCTGTTGGCTTGCTTTTCAAATTTTATATTCTAATTAAATAATTACTGCATTAAAGTCTGATATCTAAACCCTAATTTGATTGCAACAAGAGCATGGAGAGGCAAATCTAGGGTGGGCTGTTTGTCTTCCATTCAAACCAGATTTTATTCTAATTTTTGTGAAATTACAGTCTTTTACCTATAACCAGAATTAATCCTTAAATTAAAAAATTGTTTCATCACTTTATTTTTTTAAATATCTAACCTTAAATGAGTTAATTGAAATTTTTCTCTATTTTTCTTTAGTAAACTTCGCTATACACAATATCTTCCTTCTATTTTCAATGACATTGATAAAGTGACTGCATTCCCTTTGTGATCATATAATGAAATGTAACTTCTAAATAAAAGCTAAACAAATCTAGTTGAACACCATATTTGGAACTGAATATCTTTTCATTTGCCATTGACTTTAAGTGCTTATGCATTAGAAATTTATATATTTGTATGAATAGCTACAATCATGTGTAAGTATAGACAAACTCAAGATGATCAGAATCAGTATAAGAAGTTTGTGAGTTGTGTAAAAGGGACAAGTTATCATGTCACTTCCTCAAGGATTGTGCTTCAAATGATGGTGCCTTTAGAATGAACTTGAGAAATGATGTGCATTTTTGCCTTCACAAACACAGAAAAGAAAAACCAAACATTGATGAAGCTTCAGGAACCACATGATGTGGTTCACAGCTAGAATCATAAGCTGCTTTTAAAGATTGGTGGGATGTATCCATTCCCAAGTGTATTGCAGAATGACCTGTTCTACACAGAGACTTGTTAACTGTTGGTGGTTATGCATATTAGATTAAAGACATCTGAGGAAAGGGAAAAGAGTAACTATTGTTCTGCCTTCTTTATTGCCTTTGCTTGTAACTCAATCTGCCAAACACCACCTGACCTTTATTTTGCTACAACTTTTTAATTCAACAGGCATGTCTTCCTTTCTTTTTGTTAGAGTTATATGTTATTCTTTCAAATGTTTTTTTCAAAATAGTCAAGACTGGGTTTGAAATACTGATTTTTATTAAAAGTATGAATGATACTGCATGCTGAATGTGAGCTGTGATACAAGTGAGTGAACATACAGTGTACACTTGAAGCCAAGCTAGAAAGGAAAATGAGATGCTGAAAAAGAATCTGATCACTCAGTCTCTCAGAGATCCAGACTTGTAACATATAAGGCAGAAGAACATTCCTACATATGCATATGTTTCAATTATGAATCCTCTTGGGATACCTATGACAAGGAAAATCAAAGTTCAGATTTTTGATGGCCTTAAGCTTTTTTTTTCTGCCTGAAAAATGAATTGCTTATTACTTTATTGATTGTGCTAAACATGAATTTTAAATGGATTTTGTCTTTTCATAGTTATCAGTTTAGTAAGCAGCATTACACATATTTTCTTTTGGAAATCAAGTTCAGAGAGATTCTCCCAGTTTGTGTCCATGACAGTACATATTTCATGACCTTTCATATTTCATACTGAGATAAAAGTGTTACTGACTTCTTTTTTTTGCTTTTATGGTCATTTGCTATAAGCCTTGAGCAATTCTAAAGGCCCTATGGGATGCTTAATAGTCTGTGGCGCATATCAGGAAGTACAAATGACTGAATATATCAAGACACTGCAACTAGTGCTTATTATAATGTGAAAATCTATATGAAACTGAGCCAAGTATGCTGTATGATATAATTGGCTCAGTACAACCTATTCTTGTAAAAGCATTCTTTCTATAATTAAAGTAAGAGCTGAATCCTACTGGGTGATTATTTCCTCTGTGATTAGAATATATTTTGAATCCTATTATAGATATAGTCCTCCAGATCCTTTGAATGGGTTGTGAGTTGAATGATACCCAGTGTTTTTCTTAAAGACTTCACTTTATGAATCAAACAGGTAGGGTAGGATTTTAGTAGTCATTTTTAAAGCAGAAAAATATCATTTCTCATATATGTTGGGGGGAAAAAAAGCTTAATTGCTGAAAAATAAGGTTTAAAAAGTCCACTTAGTGAAATAAATAATAATTCTCAATTCATTCTTTAATTTTGGTGATATTTTTATAGTTTGGACATTGAACATTAAATAATCTTTGCAATACTGAGCCCCATATTTTACTAGGAAGTCTTAAATCTCCAGCAAGCTCAAACAATAGATAAAACCTCAGCTACCTTCAGAAAACGAAACCCATTGTGAAGTATATTGATGTTCAGCTAACTCTATAGATCATTGATCTGTTTTCATTTGCAAACAGAATGTATATTAAAATTCATTACTAAAGCATATGCTTTTTATGCCGCTATAAACCTAATAGATTTTAATCTACATTTGACTTTTACTCAAGCGCAATACTCATATTCCTTTGATAACATTAAAAATTATCCCAAGTACTGTTAAGTGAAACTGTTATTGAACTGAGAATGTAAATATGCAGTATTTCTCAATTATACTCTTAAATAAATAAAATATTTAACAAGTTATGTAAGACATAGCACTAGACAATTCTTCCCTTAGAAATCTGAGAAGTCTCTCCGGTCACATCACATTTGATAGCCATAGTGTTCTACTTTAAATTAAACAGAAACTACATAAAAATTATTTTCATGAAAAAGAACCTGTGTCTATTAAGTTCCTTCTCATACAACAGCTATTTTTTTTAATGGACTGAGCCACAGATTTTAAATGTGTTTTTCTGTCCGAAATATTCTAGTAGTTGTTGCAGATCTCCATAAATGCAGTAGATTTCCATAGCTCAGAAAAGCTCATCTAATTTTGCTTTTTAGTAACTATTTGGGAATACTATATTAAACTGTGTATTTAGTAATTATTATGTAATTATCCAGTATCTAAAACAGGTACTTTCCAGACAGGTACCTGTTTTGTAAATAAATATCCTTTTTTTGGGAAAAGTTTAAACAAGTTCTGTCAATTCATTCAACTATTACTCTACTTTTAATATATGCAATAGTTACTATATTGATGATAGCAGACACATGCATTGTTTCCTACTGACATTTTTAATATTAAATAATTTAATGCATTTTTTATTTAGACAAATATAAGATCTGAAATGACAGAAATTTCCAAGTAGATGCCTAATTTTGTTTATCTGGTCTTTGGGAAACTGTAGGTCTTTCAGGAGCAGGGGTTGGATGGAGCTAGAGTTTGAAGCAGAATTTGCATAAGCAAAGGTCATATGGTTCCCCTCACAACTTGTCATCAACAGCCTGCACCTGGATGGAGATGTACAGATAAAACTGCTCCCCTTGGCTTGCCCACTTCTCCCTGTCTTTTTTACAGTCAAGCATATACACTGTCATATCCTCCTTTATGCTGGGAGAAAGAGTAATCCTCAACCTTCAATGTGAAACCCCTTTTGTGGTGTGGGTACTTGAGAAAATTGCGGTGTTAGTATAGTAAAGGAAAGGGAAGGGGGAGGATAGTGCCACAGCACAGTAGCTCTTATTACTAGGGATGTGTAATAAGGGTGACAGGTACTCTATGTATTGTTTATTCCATGAATACCATAATTGTTTTATCCTTGCATGGTTACATCATTTTCGATATTGTAACAGGGAACACTATGCCCAGTTGAACAGCTGCTGAATCATTGTAATATGTAAGCCTGTGTTTATGTTTTGCTTGCTTCACTGGGACAATGTAAAGCTTTGTTTACACTTAAACAGAACTAGTAAGACTACGTGTATTAAAATCCATGGTTCACAAAAATTGTCTGCATCATTCTCACCTTTTTTAGACCACTGAGACTTCAATAAAAATTAGCAACATGGCTCCGCTGGCAAAGTCCTGCCGCTATTGATTAATAATTTTGGCAACTAACATTTATATGTAACTTAAAAAATATAAATGGATATCTCTGCAATCACTTGAATTAGAAAATGAATAGTAGTTGAAAAACCAAGACCTTCCATTATCAAAAATCACTTAAATATGGAATTTTAATGGTAGAAGCAGTGTGTTCAAAATATTGTATGAAATTGGTATTGTTTATGAAGGTTTTGGTATTAGTATTTTCTATTCATCGAAAGACATAGATTGTCTAGGTGTGACCAGCAGTCAAAGGTAAAACACTTTAAAAATTTCATAAGAGGATATAGAAAGCTGGTCAATATGACAGTTATATTGTGTTTAATATCTCTGCTCAGACAGTCTGTTGATTGCTGGATAAGCACCAAATATATTTGGTAAGTTTTGCAGTTCCAAGATGACAGAGTGCATGTTTAATGCATGAATAAAATTTCCAATTACCTTGTAAACCTTGTCTTCCTATTCTTATAATATTAAACATTATTTACTTGAACTCTCTTCAGTGGGACTTATTTACATGACTGGAATACGTTCATGTGGATGAAGTCTGCAGAAGGGTCCTCTTGTACTGTATATACAAATAAACTGTTACTTATTAGTAAAATACATGGTATCTTGTTGCTTAAATGCTTATCTATTAGTTAGAAAAAATAGGCAAATATGTTTGTTGTCTGTTTAGTACAGCTAGTACACTAATATAACTCATATGCTGTATTCACAAAATACAGGGAACTGCTTTTGAAAAAGAGTAAGAAATGCACTTTTTGAATGGTACAGAGTGAAAAATTGTGAATGACTAAAAAAGTAGTTGGCAATTCACATAAATACATATATTTATACGTGCTTTGTAAATTCACGTATGTAATGAAGCTAAATGAATCTATGAAAGTTGTCTTTCAGGAGAATCAATAACATAAGCAGTAATGCAGAAAGCACAGTACTCCTTATTTAGAGCTTGGCTTCTAGTAGTTTAGCTTTGTCATACTGCTGGAATGATACCTAGATATTCATCTTCTGGACAGTAGTATTGAAAATTTCTCAGTATTGAATTGAGCAATCTTACTTTATTGATCGTCATTATCTATCTTTTTTGAGATTCAACAGAATGCAAGGAAAACTTATGTGTCTCATTTAAAATACTTGCATGAAATATCTCATGTATTGAGATACAGTCAATACATTGAAATATTGTATTCATTGGATTCAACTGCATTGAATGTACATGAATAAGATTACTGCTATTGATTTATGGTGAAAATCAACTATACCCAAGTAGTACTCTATCATACTGTTTTAATGATTCACGTGGACTCATTTATTTTTTGCAGACATAGCAAAATTATTCTGGTTTTGAATGAGAGTTTCAATTAGATAGGTAGTGTTTTGTGTGTGTGATATTGCAGTTTTCTATGAAACAAACAATTTGCTTGAACTGCTAGATGACTTTTGCCTTGTCATGAATGCTTTTTCTGTACCATGCAGGAAAAGTGAATATCAATCATAATTCACTTTCGGAGTGTAAAATGAGAGCATAAAATGTTTTATGATGAATTAAGAAGTAGAGGAAATACTTTAATGTTTTGGGGTTTTCTTTGCCTTGTGCTGTTTTGCAACAAATTTTTATCAAATTAAGCAGCACTTAATTACTATGCTAAGCTGTATGATATATTAGTATACAAGGATAATAATGCTGTATATTATGATTCTAAAACAGTTTGGCTGCAACAAAATCTTCTTAAAGAAAGTAAACTGAAGAAGAGATTAGATTTTAAGCAAGTTTTCAGTGTAGGTTGGCAGTTTCTTGTGAAGGCTGTGCTGCCTGTCCTGGTTCAGGGGTCAGAGAGCAGCAGAGCCACCCGGCTGTCTCATTGCTTTGCGGTTGTCTGGATGGATCTGCTCACCTCACCCAGAAGTACTGAGGCGCCTCTAGTCATAAAAGGCGTAACCATTACCTGCCAAAGGGACAGTGTGTTTGCTGCTGTCATTTCCCATTTTGCTGACAGATCAGATCTTGCAGTCAGAGCTCACACTGAGTAGTGTACAGGTCATTTCCTCATGAACATATGGAGAACATAGACATCAAGGAGGAATAACTCAGGGCCTTTGTAAATCTGCTTGCAGGTATAAACTCACATCCCCTTTTCTCAAGCCTTGCAAGCTGTGTTTAGAAAATTTTTATCTACTGAGAATGCTGTTATTTAGAAAAATAAAGTAAGTGCTAAAGACCTTGTGGATTTCTTCATTAAGTATAATTTTTATAGAAATCACAGTATTACTCCTCTCTGTGCTCTGGCTGATTTCTAAGTGAAATTTAAGATGATTGTTTTGATGTAAAAATCCAGCATGGACTTGCTCTTGATTACAAGAGATCCATCGCTTTTGCATGATTTCATGACAGATCCTTTCATGCCTTTTACTTTGAAAGGAAGGGAAGCTGGCCAGCCAACTTTTTAGAATGTGAAGTACCAATAGCAATGTTAAATGCTTTGTTAAAGATTGACAGATCTTTGTTAAAGATCATCAAAGCTTTCTTTAATTTATTAGCCATTTTTGTTTTAGTAAGGATGACTCGCAAAGAGGAAACAATGGATCCCAGAACTTTTCTATCTCATAATTCCTGAGTTCTTACTACCTCTGAATGCCACTATATGAGAATATAAATATTATCCACCATGGTGGAGGAGGGGTAGGAACCGCATGATCTTGTAGGTCTCTTCCAACCCAAACCATTCTAGGATTATAGGGTTGTAGGATTCTAGGATTGAAAATAGTTTCTGTAGCTTTTATCTGTCTTTGAGATCAGCTGGCACATGTGGCCTCTTCCATAAAATGAATGTGTCTCCAAAGCAGGGTGTCAACTTTGAAATTACCTTCTGTGAATTGGTTTGTATTAATGTAATTTTTCTTTGGCTTGTATAAGTCTTGGCTTGTTTGGACACAGTTTGGAGACAGCTATTTGGCTTTTATCAAAACCATCCTGGGACTGTGTGAACAAGAGTGATCAAGTGCTGGCATTTAGGCATATTAGGTCTATTAAATTTAATAAGAATAATGCTGTAATCTTTTATTCATTCAGAGGCACTTCTGGTTATGCTTGTCTGGGTTTTCCATTAGAAATTTTAATGTAGTATAAGAAATTTTGCAACTGTGCCTTTGACCCACAGTTGGCTTGGGTGACTTTTGAGCATCTGAGCATAGCTGGTAGGTGTGCCTGGATGGGAGCATGCTCAGAATAGATATGTGAAAACTGCATCCTAGTAATTAGTGTATGTTGTATACTGTGTTACTGAAACCACTCCAGATTTATTTGTGTTGAATGGCTTCAATATTTTCTGCTTGTCAGGTTTGTCAATCACAACATAATGTGTCTAATGAGTTTTCATAGTAAGAAATCAAACTTTTTCATGCAAATGCACCCTGAATACTACTGAGATGATATAATTTTAAATATATGATATTCAAAGTTAAAAACTGAGAATTGAGGTAAATTTAGAGAGACATTTTAAATTTGCTTTTGTTAATTTGGAAGGTCAACTGCTTATTTTTCATTTGAAGGGAGTAAGAATAATAATAATTCTGTGCTTTCAGGTATTTTTTTTAGGTAAATTCTAATGTAAATTCTCAGATCAATCAAAAAATACTTTATTGGGCTCAAAGCAAACATTATTCTTTACTGTCTAACACTAAATATGACAAAAGCAAATTACTAGCACATATACTAGAAATATAAGGGGTTTAAATTTGTACATCAGTTTCAAGATGAAATGTGTTACGTCTTGCCTACATATTCAAATAAGCAAAATCAAGCATGCTCAGGAAGTCAGGTTTCCATATGTTAATTTAGTCTCTCTTGCTTTCCCTCCCAAGATTGCACACATTTTCCAGGAGTAATAGCTGCCAAAGGACAATAAATGTCATTACTACATTACAACCTCATCTTACAATTAAAAAAAAAACAAACCACAATTTATTTCAGTAGAAAATTAAACTCCTTCTTTATTTTGAAGATGGTCATTTGACATGGTCTGGATTTTCAAATAAATTCACTATATAGCTCTATGAATTTTAAAATACAGGCCTACTTATTTAAATAATGTATGAAGCCTCAAAAAATCCAGGTAATTTTACAAGCAAACTACTTGTTCCCAGATAAATTCCATCTTCGTTGCAGAGATTATGGATTATTGAAATTAGCCTTGATGAAAAATGGAGTCTAATTCAAAGCATCCAGTCAAACATTACTTACATCAATAGCATGCAGGAAAGTCTTCTAGTAAGCTGAAGTTACCTTGAAATTTATTTTTTTTTCTAGCATATATTGGAATTGTCTCTAATTTTGACTTCTTTTGTAACAAAAGTTCTTTTCAGAGAGTATTTGTCTCCTCAGATTTTTTATTTAAATTTCATTAATGTTAGTAGATTATTTGTAGGCAGTTTCATGAAAAGAAATTATTTTGCAGTTGTGCAATGAGCTGTTGCTTCACAGATCTGGAGTGTCATTCTCTCAGTTTCCATAATCAGAGTTCTTACATAAAAAGCTAAAGGACTATGGAGCCTTTGTGTGTCTTTATTCTAGGAAAGTTCTCTTCAACATTTTCCTTTGAATAACCTGTGCGCTATAAAGAAGATAATTTTTTCTGTCTTTCTCCATTATATCTCTAGGAACCTATGATGTAGATATATTTCTAAAGCCTCACCATCATTCTTTTTCTGCCTTATAATCTATTTCTCATTTCAAGGATTTTTTAAAGTATTGTGAGGGAAACAAATTATTAGTAAATTCAATTTGCAGACAACAATTTTTGAAAAAACAACCTAAGGCCATGCTGTATAAAATTATACTTCTAGTAGTTCGGAAACTGTGAAGTGTAGAATTTCAATAGAGTACTTTTCATTTTTTTCCTGTGGTAGAGGCAGACAAGCCTGAATCATTGGTCACAAGAAGGTCAATAAAACAACATTCATTACCTGGAGAAGTGATGCAGGGCCATCTGTCAACTTCACCTTTTAATAAAATTTCCCAAAAGGAGACACACTGGGGAAAGAAATAAAAACAAATGTAACTAGCCTGTTTGACAGTTAGCACGACCCTCACAGTTACTTTGCTTTCATCTTCACTGGGATGTCAGTCACGAGTTTGCTGTGAGGCTGTTTGCAGACCTCATATGAAAGCTTGTGATTAAATGGGTTTTTTTGGAAATGGCTTCACTTGACTTTAACCAGATTTCAAAATGACAAATGGCATTCCAAAAAAAGTCTCAGGATCAAGCCTTTTTTCTGGGAAAAACTAATGTATTTAAGGGTACATGATATTCTGTTCTGTCTTCTGTGGGACCTGACCTTCAAGAAAATTGTTATGAAGTAGAAATAATTAATTAACTAATATTTTGAAAGTTATTAGTCACCAGGCTATAGGATACTGCATGCAAGGGTACTTCACTATATACCCTGTTGATACTCTACATTTGTGTGTTAAAGAATATGAATGTAACCTGCTCAAAAGAAGAAAGGAAGGTTAGTGATTAGGAAATATGATGAATGAGTACAGTCATAAATTTTAATCTTTCCTGGCTAAAGCTTTCATGTGTGACCCTGCTTTTGAATGTAGGTTTGATTAAGAGAAACTACTTTTTATTTGCTTAGACATAGCCCTCTAGATTTTAGTTTTGCTGCTTCATTGGCATATGATGATACCAATGGCAGTGCTGTTTTACTGTGCTCTGTGAAAAAAGAAACATGAAGACATTGTCAGAATCAAATCTAGTATATCAGCAGTATTTTTTCATTGTTTTATTTGGTATTGTGAACGATGATACTGGTAGTACAATACATTTAGTTTAGACTGTAAATAAGAAACAGCACTATATATTTCTTATAAATCTTATAAATCTTATAAATCTTCTATTTATTATCTATTAGTGATTAACTATGAAATAATGGACAAATTCTTTTTTGTCTGCCTAAGTTCTATGCAAAAAGATAAACAGTTTTTAGTTAATTACAGATGTTCTTTAAGAATTAGTGGGTTTTAAATACTTTGCAAATGTAAAATGTTGCTTCAGAGATAAAATGGTTTTAGCAGAAGCATTCTCTCTCTTTGTGTAAAGTATTAAAGCTGTATTCAGCAAGAAAATGAGTCATATTTAAAAAATATGCACATTAGCATTTGTTACAGATACATATCTGTCCCACTCAGTGCATGACAAATCTGAAACTGATATACAGTCTTGTTAACATAATCATCATACTTACTCATATACATGTAGTAAGAAATCTGAAATATCTCATCTGGTTTCTGTCTGTTTTCTGAACTTCTTGAAAAAAAAATTAAAAAGCCATTTGAAGATAATTATTATTCTTACAAAAACATTTTAATCTGGCTTTTATCCTTTTATGAAGGATATCAGTAATCTCAGTTACCTCATATAATACCTCTATATAAGTTGACAGCATTTCTTGTACCTATGCAGGGGCAATGTTAGGTATGCTCAAGTATATTGGGATGTGAGTGCCAACTTCTAATATTTCCTCTGCTTCTGAACTTCCCTCCAAATCCCTCCTGGAGAATTTGAAAAACAGATTTTTTTTTCTTCCCACAATCCTTCTACTGCTCTCTGAAAGAAAAACAAACCACTCTCCTTAGAACACTGTGTTGCAATGAAAGAGAAAATCATGCTTCCAGAATTTTTTCCCTTCATTGTGAACTTACAACAACCCATTCTAATCCATTTTCCACTTTCAAAATCTTTTCAAGTGTAACCCTTCCTTGGGTTCATACCTATTCCAGGGAAATCCACAGAACAAAAATGTGAGACACCATCATTTTTTCCATAAGTTTGTGAATCAGTTTTCTGATAGCCGCAACTTAGTACTTCTGAACATACTATAATAACTTAGAGTACATGTAATTTTAAAGATCAAAACAAAAGATTAATTCAGTATCCTGAACTTAAAGACTATGAAATACTGACTTCCAAATTGTACTTGAAATGAATTTGAAATATTGCTTTATTGCTTGTGTGAATGCATCTTTTTCCATACTTGATTGAGTCCCTGCATAGACTGCCAGAACAATATTTTTTTACATGTCCTACATAGGTGTTGAATAATAGCAAATCCTGTGTGTGCTACAGTTGTTCAAAGGTGTTTGACGAAGCTGAAGGAGAGGAGAAGGCTCAGCAGAAAATAAGGAAAAAATTACTTTTCATCACTTTTTTTTTCTTGCCAGTTGCATTACTTTAAAAACTGGGCAGCTGTTACACCAAAACTCTTCATTCCTGCTTGTCAGGGGCAGATATTCTGAGAGGAAAGAGGCCTTCTTCTGACTACTGAAAGACAGAAAATCATCAGAGGAAGTGATTACTGTAGGTTCAAACAGAATATCCTTTAAGAACAGCACAGGGAGCAGTTAGTAGACTGGGAGCAAATGAGATAGCTTAGATATGAGATCTAGAGAGTTACTTGTATTGAGATACATCTTCCATTTATGTGTCTTTATATCATCATTATATGAACTAAGGAAATCATATCAGTAGCTCTGTTAAGAGCACAAAATCTCAGCATTGTACACAAGCCTTCCCAGCCAGCAGTATTTGCCTTAGTTATCAGTAGGAGAAAAAGCGACTCAAGGGGTTTCTGACTACATTTCCCTTGTGTTTGTTGCATACTACTGATAAAATCTGTTTCTCTGAAGTCTTCCTGTAAACTGAGCAATTTTTTTTCAATGAAATAAAACCCAAACCAAAGCAAAAAATCCCACATACAAAACAAAACAAACAAATAAATAAAACATCAAACCCAAACAAGCCAAACTCTACACTAAGCAACCCACAAAAAAAGTCCCCAACTTGACTCTTGCAATTTTTACAGTATGTAAAAGAATGATCATCATAATTAGACTATTTTGTATTTCATACCCAAAAAATAAAGCTTCTAGTTCTGTGAGATTGCTTCTAATGTCATAGCATAAAGTACTTCATGCTATGCTGATTTAAATGATCTTTACAACCTCCAGTGTGATATCACTGTTTATAAAAATCACAAGCAAGTCAAGAGCACTTTTAAATTTTTGGGAGAGTATGTTTGTAAATTGTGTTATACTGAGGCAGTTGGTTAATAATCTCATCAGTGATGATTTCTTATTTTTCTCCTTCTGAGTGGTTTACAAGCCAATTTTTACAGCACAACTTCTTTAATTTAAAAAAAAAATATTTCTCTAATTCCATAAATAAATTATGTTTGAGATACATTCATTATTTTAGGAACAACATGTATTCTGCCACCTACTTTATTTGCAATATGGTTGCTCTTTTTTGTTTCACATACCAACAACTTCTAAAAGAAAAGTAAATTAGAGTGTTATGCTCTATCAGTCACTCAGAATATAGGTTAATCATTCTCCATAAAATTAAAAAGTTCAGGCTGCTCAGCATTCTATGAGCACTCTAAACTTTACAAAATAAATTTTGAAATCCAGTACTTTCTCAAAATTAAAAAAAAAAAAGAATTATGGTTCATTTTGAAAAAAAAAAAAAAATTACCACAGCCTTTCTCCTTAATAGATTTTTGAAAAGATATTTCAAGATACTTACAGCAGATACCTAGAGAGGAATGGTAGGATACAGGATGTTGCCTTGTTTTCCAGCCTTCAGCCTTGGAGTCAGAAATTTCATGTAAAAAAAGTAATGTTTACAGAACTTTTATCATGTTTTTTGGCTTCCTTTCTGTGAAAGGACAATTGATGGACACTTTCTAAGACCAGTGGAGTTGAAGAGGTTGAACCTCAGTCTTCCAACCTGGTCTCCTTTTTAGAAATCTATATAAGCTGTAGAAAAAATTAAACTTCCTCTTCTTCCCACTTCGACTCCGTGGTGATCACTGCGCAACAACAGGACTTTTGGGTTGCTTTCCATATATTGGAAGAACAGACACACAGTTATAGGGGGAAAAAAACCAGACCACCACTTATTTTGGAGTGTATTCAGAGCATTTAGAAGTATTGCATGGTGCCTTTTTGTTCACCTTGGGGAAGGATATTTTTGAGGTAGTACATACTCCATCCCAACAACTGTACAACATGCCAAAGACAGAATTACTTTGGTATTTGAACAGGATTTTCAGAGCAATTAATGAATTGATCTTGGGAAGACCTTCTTAAGGCCCAACCTTGGTTCAACAGAACATTGCCAAAAGAAATGGTGACTTGTGGGCTGGGAAAGGAGGATGCAGCTTTTTCTCTGCCTCATTTCTCCAGCTGGGTGCATTTTGTTGAAAAATCTTAGTACCAAGGTGACACGTGACCATCCCTCTAGAGTTCTACCAAAACACCAGTTACACAAATAATGGAATATGGCTATGGAGGTATTTGACATCATTCTTTGTCAGATACTCAGTATCTGACCTAAAGTAAATCTCCTAGAAGTTATGAGACATGTTATGGAATGTGGGGAAATTACAGGGCATGGTACAGGAGACAGAAATCACAAGATGGATTACCTAATAAATTGAAAAAAAAATAATCTTCAGAACTCTTCTTTTTACATGCACCTGATTTAATAGCAACTAAATGGATTGTTTCTTTTATCCAGTCATTGATATTTCAATTTTAATGGTTTTGTGAGTGTATTAGAACAGTGTGATATAGAGGTTGTGTCTATAACTGACAACAGCACAAGAGTGAATGTTAGACATTTGTATTAGGATAAGATATGAACTACTGAAGGAATAAAACAATGTATTTCATGGATAGCACTTCTTCAGTAATCTGTTCTTGGGCCTCTTTCTTTTTTCCTGGGCTGTGCAAAAGCTGGTTACTGCAGCCCTAGGGCAATAGCACCATGTTATCTGTGGCTCCAGCACTACAGATGGGAGACATTCCCATAACTGATAAATAAAATATAAACCTGCTAGAGTACAAGGGAGGTTTATCTTTTCTGTTTCTCAGGTCCATGATGAGTCTTCTATCCCTGAAGAATTCTATATTTCTCTATACTCACACAGAGAAATGTATGTACTGAATCCTCCCAATCTTGCCATATTTGATTCATCTTTTTTTCATGGCCAAAACACATTGATAGCATCCTTTAATATAAGTAAGCTCTTTTAGTCTGATTCATTGCTGTATGTTTACAAAATCTGTAAACTGTAATACCTAATACTTTTTACAATGGCAGTCTCTGTTTTTTAGAGAGCCACTGAGGCTTTACTTTGCTGCACACTTCTCTATTTTAAAGTGTTTTTTAGAAGGCTTCAATTAACAGTGGATTTTAGAATGGCATAATAATCTACATGTCTCATAGCCTAAAACCTATGGTAATATTACTGCAGACTGAAAAACTCCTTTGCTTATTGGAAAATAAGCCAGATAAAAATGCTGATTCGTCAATCAGAATAAGTAAGGTTTTTTTCCTCACAAATGAGTGTTGGGGAGCTGACAAGAGAAAAAAACCATTAAAAAGAGGAATTCACATGAAAAGTAGTAGAGCACCTACACTTCTTTAAGGACCAGGTCCAGCCATGATGAGCTGATGTTACCAGAACAAGTTATAAGGGCTTCTTCAGTAACCGTCTTCACTCCAACACATAGGCTTTCCTTTCCTGACACTCCATAATGATTTCTGAGTGAAAATGCCATGCTCAACATTCAGTGCAGCACAGCTTTAAATATTAGGAACATGTTTGTAATCAGACAAAATTTCTCATGACATGTCTGTCTTTCATCCACTGTATGAGGATATAGTAAATATGGTGTATCTGAGACAAGAACCCCACTTGAATCAGATGAATTTGGATCATGAGGAGTTAATCTAATATCTAATAAAATAACTGAGAAAGCAACTCTGGGGTGGGGTATGCTCCAGGCCACAGTTTAAGTCACATACCACTTTTATCCTCAGATAATTAATTTACTAACTGCTATCTTTATCTCTCATGTGTCACTAATCTCTTTTTGAATTTCCTCAGTACATGTTCTGCACATTTAAAATTCATTTGCATACAGAGCTCTATTAAAAAAAACAAAACAAAACAAACTTCTTGTTAAAATGGTCCACTACTTTCAAGTGTATTTCAAACATGGTTGCTACACTCAGCTAAATTGTGTACTTACTTTAAGACAACATCTAACTTCAGAAATAATAAAAAGAGAAGGCAAATTTTAGGAAAGTCAAGGATATGGAAACTGGATGGGGAAAGTTAGATTGTAAGTAGTTATTATGGTATTTTAATATCTTCTGAAAAGGTCATTTATTTTATAGTTTTGAAGACATTTCAAAGATAACTTATACCTTAATATGATGGTAAGCCTACAGTGTCTCTTGGTAATTATGTTTAATGAAAACCTGATAATTTGTTGTAACAGTGAGCAGAAGCTTTCCTTTTCAAATGACTGAATTGTTCCTCAGTCTGATAAAGAACAACATGGCATAGATGAGGGAGAAAAATTCTACTCTTACTGGTCAGGAAGGGAAGTAGACTAATGGAAAGTAGATGTGAAATGGAAAACAAAAAATGTCTGGGACTTTGTAGTGTAATGTACCTGCCTGCACATAGTTGTATTGTTATGATTCAATTATTAAGAGATTTCTTTTCCCAAATTAAGGTACAAATGAGACCATATCCTGAAGCCAATAGTATGGGTTTTTATTTAACAGTAAATGTGAATGAGAGAGAGAAAGACTGAGAGAGCATGAGATAGTCACTACCCCATGAATCCTGTGGAATTCTGTTGCATCTTTCTTCACACTTTGTCTCAGTGACGAGGATCCCAGAATTGTTCTCCTGGGGTATCACCTCTATACAGTCCAAGTTCTGGGTGTCAGTGGGTTGTAGATGCCATTGCCATAACCTGGACTGTCATGTGTTTATGCAGTTGCTCTTACAAGTCTGTGACTGTTGACTGAAGGGCTGAAGCTCACTCCAAATTAATTAAATCTTTCTGTGAGCAAGGGATGAACTTTCTGACCTCATTAGGCTTTTTACCTGATCAGTAAGAAACTTAGATGCCCCAGTATTAAACTCTAGGTACACAGCTCTGATGTATGAAATTCAGAATCAACTATTTGAACCCTAATTATGTATATGGTGAATTAAGTTCAGTTTATTGTAGTAATGAAATTCAGAGAATATAACATTTGAATTAGGTAAATTTATGGCAATCAGTACAAAACACTAAGAAGAATAGATAGCTAAGATTCTGAAGGAGTTATATGTATGGATCTATAGAGAGAGATTTATGTATGTAGGCATGACTATGTTTACATCACCACAGTGATTCCTACATCTCTTTGAGTATGTTGTGCCACCTTTCCTTTCCCTTCCGGACATGTTGCTGCTGTGTACTCTGATGAATTCAAGCTTGTCTGTACACGTTAGGTGTACTGTGAGAAGTCCTTCTGGGGATTTAACTTTCAGGACATTGAACTTATTAAACCCAACTGGGACTAGGAGGCAGATGAGTACATGAAAAGTTTCTGTCACCCAGGAGAGAGGCACTCTAATCATGTATCATAGGCTCCAGAGAAAACGTGTACAGCCACACATGTAAAATGTTTACCTTGGATATGTTTTTTTTACAAATCCACTACTACATCCTGGTGAATTGAAAGATTTTTGATATTTTTACTGCTTAATGATCAGTTAAGTCTAATACTGCTAGGTTTCAGAGAAAGCTGGATGAGAAACTGTAAAACTTAAAGTATGAGAGAAAAGGTTAAGGATTAATCATGATAAACTGATAAACCTGTTAGCATCTTGATAAGCTACCTTAATTAATTCCATGCCCAGAAAATTGCTCCAATTTTGATGAAAGGCAAGTCTAAGTCCTGAAAAAATGCAAAAGCTAGCATTTATCTCTGAAAACATGGCAGTTAGAGTGATGATTTCTGCTAGTTGTAAAGTATATTAAACATTGATATATGTTGTCAAAGAAATGGAAATGCTATCTTCTTACTTCTGAATTAAGTCTCTGAATACTTTTGAGCATCTTTATGTATCTCTGTGCTTCATTTTATGATGTCTAGAATGACAATATTATTGTTTGTTTACCTCCAAGTCACCGATGCGCATGCACACCTACAGATATGTTTACTTTTAAAATTGCAATCTATAATTGTAAGAACTGTAATAATTGTATTAATCTATAATAACTGAAGTAAAGAAGAAATAGAACACATGTAATTGAAAATATTTGACATTTTGTGCATTTTAAGAGGAATAAATGCAAATGGCATAATATATGGTTATGTGGATGAAATTTTTTTTCTTTGAGAAATGATACATAATTACCTGTTTAAAAATCAAGTTCCATCTTATAGTTAATGATGTCATATATAAAAATACAAAAATATACTACACTAATATAAAAAAGTACAACACAAATTGATTTTAGTTTGTTTTCTTTGCAATTATATTTACTGTAATATTTAAAATACACCATCCTGTTAATCTTTTGTGTTCATTAGGTCTGTTACTTAAAAGAAATACTTACTTTGCTCAAAATGGGGAAAAAAAGTCATAAATCCTGACCACTGCACACTTCTATGAGATAAAACAGTAAAATTTTCTAGTGAGTTCACTGACTATATAATAAACTTGATGTTACTGCAAGTGTACGTTGAAAATGTTTTTTTCAGTGTGTGTGAATATAATTGAGAGCTATACTGTCAGGTTAGGAGCAATTATTCTAACTTACCATGTACTGCTCCCAAAGCAGTTCAAAACTAACCTGAAATACATGATTTATTACTATTCACTAAGGACTTTGAATGATATTCCTGAAGAGTTTGAGTTACCTTTAATTACTTTGAGATAGGTTCAGGGTCAAAATAAGACGTAGAATCTCAAGAATTAAAAACAACAACAACAAACCCCAGGCCCAAACAAGCAATCAAAAATCTTCTCATAAAACCCCACAAAACAAGACAAAAAAGGCCAACCACAAACCTCTAAACATATTTGAAGATGTATTTTCTTCTCTGGGAAATTACCAGTTCCCTGTCTCTGGACATATGCACAGACAATGAATAAATCAGAATAGACCATTCATTTTGACCTCTGTTACTTGTTTTGCTACTGTATGTTTTCTCAATTTCATTATTATAGTCCATCTCCTAAAAAAAAACTAAACAGTTTAACATTCTATCATTCCACAAGGGCTTCAATGTCCATTTTCATGTAAAAAATCAACCATCCTGATCCTAATGCTGTTTAAGGGTGCAAGGTTCATGTGTTGTGATTTGATGTTGGTTAGGGGATGCATAGCAGGATGGGTATATTACTTTTCCAAACAGTCCAGTACTTTTTGAGGACTCTGTTATGTTTTTTTTTACTCTTATGTGTGACTGTGGCCTTTTCTCCATGATACTGATTTTATTTCTCTGACTTTATATGGTTTTAAGAAATCCCTTCAAATTTTGTCATTAAAGTAATGAGTGCACAAAACTGAACTTGGTTTTTGAAAGAGTTTACTAAAAGGATTTTAAAAATAGCATTTTGGAAAAAAATGTTGCCCTTAAAATTCTTTCCACTTTCTGAATGGTTATTTATGTATGCTAAGAAAGAAACGTCAACAAGAGATTCTGCACTTTTCTAGTCTTTCACATGGCTAATACTTCTTGACCTTATGATCTTCATAAATGCTGAATCCTTGTAAGTCAATGTTTAAAAAAGGTATATGCTTGCTTCTCACAAGCACTGCTAAAGAAACTCGGTAACTACAGTAGCATTCTGAACTCCTTTGCTTTCCTGTAGATCAGTAAATCTTTTATGCAGAAGATCATATGATGAGCGTAAGAATCCCAGAAGGCTGTATGAGAAAGATGATGAAACCCTTGCATTGAATCTTTTTAGAGAGCTCCAAATTTCAGATGTCAAGCAGGCCTCCTTTCATAAGGGAGCCTTGTTTGCCATACCATTAGTTTCCATCTTCATTGCAGGTTTGTGACACTGACTAGATACATCTGTTCTCCTAAGAAAATCTGTATTTACATTCCTTAAAGAAAAGAAATCAAACACGCAGTAGAGGTGTTTTTAGGGACGTTTCTGTACAGTGGTTACAAAGAACCTCTCTTTTTCCTAGAAATGTGCGAACTCATACACAGGGCAACTTCTTCGTTAGCAGTGCTGATCAGTGGGATGAACAAGACACCCTCTACATTTTCATGCTGAAATAGAAAGGCATTTGCTACTAATGAAGTTTATTTGCAATAATAGAGAGATAAATTAAAATAAGTTTACTTCTTTTTATTGATAACTATAATTTAGTCCAATCAAATATACATAAAACATCATAAAGACAATCAGTCTATGAGTACACTAAAAATGTATCTACTTCCTATGCTTCCAAGACAGTTATTACTTCACACCTATCATATGGTCAAAAACACATTTATTATATTTCCAGCACACTGTCTTTTGAGCAAGTTGTTCAAAATAATAAGATCTAAATTTGGCACATTAAACAAATTTTTCTTGAAGAACTAGGAAGGCTAATTAGAGAGGAAAGACTGAAAAAATCTGTTGGAATGTAAAACTCTCACAGAACACTTGTGTGGTAAGCAGGATGAGTCTTGGACTCCTCTGGTATATGAGTAATGAGAGGAAGAAAATTCCAGCATCACTTCATTTTAGAGAGTAATCAAAGACCCAGTGAAACATCATAACTTGGCACTGGTACAAGGTGAAGCAAACTTGAGGAAGGATTTGTCATTTGGAATCTACTGTGGCATTGGTTGCACTTCATCAGCATCAGCTTGAAAGGTTATCTAGGACAGGTTGCAATGATATACATCATCACCCTCTTTTTACTTTGTCTGGAAAGAGTATAATTCTGCAACAAGAAATGTCAGGCAAACTAACCTCACCTTTTCTACCTTATATCAGAGTTCAATACTTTCTGCCCAGGTTCCTTTAGAAGTGCCACCCACAGAAGCTTTATTGTTTAATATCAAAATTACTCATTCAAAATTGCTTGACATTCTTTTAATTTATCAGGGTGGTTTAATAACTCACTTAAATCCTACTGTAAATAAAAAATCTGCTAGGGACAGGTTTCAGGAATATGTTCCTACTTTCAGTGTTCCCATAGAGATCATATAATATCACATTTTCCTTCAAGAGAAGACCAGGTGTTAAATGTAGTCCACACATCAGTTGAATGTTTAAGCACAATCTCTTCTCCATTGCTTCAACCTCTATTTTAAAAGGAATTTGTGCAGCTACTAAGCCCGTTATGACTGGTACTTATCATGGGGTTTACTGTTTATTTAGTGAATTTACAACCTCCTACAAGTGGGATTCTTTCCTGGACATAGTACAAGTTCAGTCTTTTGTACCTATTAGTTTAGCAGCCTGTTCCTCCAATCTACTGTCCTACTATCAGGTTGTAAAATTCTTTGTCCATTGAAGTACACCATTTGTACTTCGTTGTTCTCAATGTATTTCAAATTGTATTTCTCAAAACATGTAGCAAACCATTGATTTAGACCTGCAATTCAGCTTTTGGGGGATACTCCCTCTATCCTGACTATTTCTAGCTCTGTGTACTTCCAGCCTTCTGGTTCTCATGTTGAGGGAGCACTATACTGTAATCTACTTGCCAGTTTTCCTGAACAGATTTTCCAAGTGTTCTTTTGAAATGTGCTGTACCATTGTTAGAGGAAAAAGTCAGCCTTGTCAGAACATTCCCACAGGCCATCCTCATCTCAAAGCTCACTGAAATAGCTGTGGGGTTAAAGCCACTTCCCTGCAGGTTTCAGTGGATTTCTATGCTGTATCTAATCTCTGCTACTGCTCGTGGGATGAAAGAGCAAGGGGTCCTGCTGCCTAAGCTTGATCCTGACATCAGCTCTCCCAGCACAGCACTGCATAGGCCATGCAATGGTCACTTAATTTGTGCTTTGACAAAACATTTCTGCCAAACAGACGCATTCCCTGGATGCACTGTCTGGAGGGTTTTTGGCTTTAGTATTTTTGAGTGCAGTTGAAAGGCATTTTGGTTGAGCTTTAGACATTTTAGGTGGGCTGAAATCCCACCCTAGAGCCTTTCTAGTCCCTTGTATCCATATGTGGAACTCAACTGTTCACATTCTTTTGACGAACTCAAGGAGAAGCGTTTAAACAACCGGTCCATCGTTCAGCAGATCCATCCAAGTGATCTAGCCTTTTATCCAGAGCAAAATCTCCTGGGTGTCCTTGGCACTGAACAAAGCTTTGCTCCCTTTCAGAAGCTCCGCTCTTCTTTATGTCCTTCCCTTTTCTTGCAGCTTCCTGTCACTCTAGATGCTCATTGACTAGTCACATTGTTCTTTACCTACTAGCTTTTTCTTTTGCAAAACATGGTGAATAATTGGTTCATACAATTGTGGGTGATATCCACCTTTTCCATCACAAATTGGTGCAGTAGGTAAAATGAGAAAAGTTTTTCATTCTTTTCCATTTGTACTTTTTGCCTTTTGGATTGTCTTTTGTTTAAAAAACACCATTGAATCATATGGCAGATGGAGTTTTACTAGTAATTTACAGTGTTTATACTTTTTCTCCCACCACTCTAGTAGAATTTCAATCTAGACTAAAGGATGCAGAGACAGAGAACATACTAAAAAGGAATAAATCTCTTTACAGTAAATAAATAGCGAAATTGTAACATTAAAAAGGAATTTACATTATTTCATTCTATTTTCATTTGTGTTTTCATCAAAAATGAAAACAGAAGACAATATTTTATTATTTTTAATGGCGAAAAACTAAATAATGAAAAAATATCAGATAATATAGCATAATTTTTATTACTAGGTTAAAAAAGCCTGATCAAGTTTAGCATGGTTTACATTACATGATTTTTTGTTCATAATTATAGGTAATTTTTCTCCCCTCATGATATACAGTATAGCACATTTCCTTTAAGTTGTTTCAGACTACATTGCTTCTATTTCCTCCTAACAAAATGGTTTCCAGTTTCTTAACAAAATTTATTTATTGAATTTGATCACCTACTGCAGTCTGAAAAAATGATAAACAGAACTCCACAAAATTCTAATTGTGTATTTTGGGAACTAATCCTTACTGGCTACCAAATTATTCATCAACTGGTGAGGTAACTCTTTGGCAATCCGGGATGAAATGGGATGGCTCTTTGAGGGTTACTTAAATAAGAGTAATACTTCGCTAACTTTATTGCCACACCTACAAATGTTCGGATTTTGGATAGGAGCTTTAGTTAGATGATATTTTGTGCTGTTTCTTGATTTTCAGAAATAATTTTTAATCATATGTGGATGCTTTTTTGTTGGATGTGTCATTAGCAAAAGTATTTTTCGTGTTTTTATTTACGTGGATTTCATCTTTTTATATGTAAATGCACGTGTAAGGAAAAAGACTGCTCCCTTCAATAATATATGATGCTTGGACCCTAAAGCTTGTACAAATTATACATAATTGATGCTGTCAGCATCAATCCAGCTTTTAAATAGTATATATCAAATGAATGACATTACATTTTTGAAGAATTAGGAATGATGAATGTACAGTACCGCTAATGCATGCTACCATCATGATAGCTATTGAAAAGTTATGATTCATTGCAAATCTCTTCAAATGCTGTGCTGGTCTAAAATAATGCAGACAATGTTTTCACACAGAAAAAAATAGCTTATAAAATTAAATTATACTTCTCAATTTTAGATCTGTTATTGAAATTTAGATGTGTATATATATATGATTACATAACATAAAGTACCCCAGTTTCCAAAGCCAATTAAAACAAAACGGATAGCTTAGCACCACTTCAGTCTCAGAGTCTTTTAGCAATCACAAATAAGTACAGTCATACACATAAATATGTAACTTCCAGATCTGGTTGTGTTCTGCCAGATGATGTTCTTCATTAACATGACATCTTCAGTTTATGTGCAACATAAAGATATCACACTGAAATGCAAACACAATATTTAGGTAAATGAAGTTAGTGCAATTCACCTATTCCTGAATTAATAACTTTCATAGTTTACACAGTCACATCTTCCCATTTTAACTATTTTTTGTTTACTGATTTGTAACAAATGATTCCCTCTTAGACTTGAAAAGGTATTAGGTATAACTTCAGACTTGCATTTTCCCTGGAGAAAACATATTTTCTCTGACCAGTTCTGTTGCTCTTGGCTTTGCCTGGTCCTATGCTTTGAAAAGGATAGCTTTGCCTCTCTTCAGTCTGTCTCCTGCCCTGAGAGCGCACCCGCAGTCTTCATGTGGATACTTCCACAGGTTTTATTACCAGACTCCTGTTTTCTTTTAGGCTTCAGAAATGTTCCACTCTCTATTCCTTCTTCCTTATATTTTTTCAAGCTACTTTCCTAGTGAAAATACTTGTCACAGGCATTGTTTGGTTGTTAACTACAATAATGCAGTAATTCTGTTGTGTGTATTCACACACTAACTATCAATCATTCTCATTTTCAGACTGACCAACCTATAATACAAAAAACCCACCACCAAACAAATAAAGAAACAAAAAAAAATTCCAAAAATATATTACATGAAACTGAGAATTTTTAAATGTTTATTTTTCTGCTTTCATTTACTTTATTACTTACTGGGTGTTTTAAAGTAATAACCATGTAATTATTTTAGTTTGAAGGTGCTTGTTTATTTATGTTGAACAGCTTATGGTGAGTAGAGAACAAAGAAAAAAATTGAGTAGTGTGAACAAAGTAATTCACTCCATGTTTCTGTTCAAATGAATAATAAATTTCACAGGGAATACTAATATTTTTCTACATCAGTCCATTCTGGTTTAATACACACTGTCTTTTTACAGCTGATTAGAGATAAAGGCACTGAAAATGATTTTCAATGTAATTGGTTACTCTCCCATTGAAAGAGCAGAGGAATATGGCTACAAAGGCAGCAGCTGAACTTGGTCTAATAGATTTCTCTGGTAGATAATAAAATGAGACACATAGGGGTCTTTCCCCAGTGGTATTGGTATTGTGCTATATGAACCTTGACAAATGTTCTCAATTTCAATCATCAAATCACCTTGTTCATTCCTTAGGAAGTGGATATAGAATGACTTCTGAAAAATAGAATAAAGTAAGGACTTCATCAAACCAAGATGTTAATGCTTGATAAAATCAAGCCATCAGGAATAGATCTAGCAGGATAATGCTGAGTTGTTATTACCAATTATATATCCTTTGGAAACACTGGCATTGATTTCTAAAAAACTTGTTCATCATATTGTGACCGCTAATGGTTAACAATGCTGTGCAACAGCTTGTGTAAAAATAGTGAAGTAAAATCCTTTCTCAGTATGATTAAAGTAAGTTAGTTTCCTATGGACTAGAAGTGTGTGTTTTCAGGACAGTGAGCAATATTGTCCAGGCATTTATCATATTAGCATTGGGCTGACAGTTGTTAGCAGATCATCTTGGTTTTGTTTTTTTGACTACAGTTTATCCTGAGAAAATAGCAGCTAATGGCTATCCAGAAGAGAAATCCTATTCTGCCTATTAGGCCAGCAGCAATGATCTAGATACAGCAAAGATGCAGAGTTTTGTATGTTCATACAACTATGACAAACAGCTTTTTGCTTTGTGAAAGAGTGACATTTTTGTGAACAGTTCTACCTTATGTTCTATATTAAAGTTGATCTCTCAGTGTACTAGAAAAATGCCAAAGCATCATCATCGGTGGATCCTCAACATTTTTTTCTAATTAATGTCTATAGAAAAATCACTGCTACCTTGCCAGAGCACCTACAGAGACATAACTCACTTTTGGAAACTACCCAGCCAAACGTAATTGTTAATAGTTATAGTGTCATTTTCTGCAACATGCTGGGTGTTCTACATGGAGACTCATGATACCTTTCATGTATTTGCCATATACCCCATCTTCCACCATTATTTTGTAGACATTGGAATTGAGCTGAATTTATCTTATTGATAAAGCAGAGAGGACATAACTATGGATTATGTGTCAGTTAATCATTTTTTGCAGCAGAGAGTAACCTGCTTGTTTCCTGGAGGGAATTCGAAATTTCCAGAGGTTGACTTTTCCTAACTCATTCCCAAATGTAAAAGTAACATAGAAAAGAAGCATATATTTGTAAAATAAATTAGGTATAATCAAAGAAATTATTCAAATAGATGTTGTGTTGTATGAAGTTTCTGTTTGTTTGGGGTTTTTAATACCTGGAAATTATCTAATGTGATTATTGCCGTAATGTTATTCCACAGCTAATTGAAAGAGACTTAGTACAATATAGAGATATCTTTTTTTTTTTTAATGAATATAGCTTATATAAGCTAATTAAAGTGTTTTCAATGGGTCTTTAAGCTGACTTAGTTTTAATTGCCAGATTTTTTTTTTTTTAATGGAAGTGGGGTTTTCTTTGTTATTATTCTCAAAAACAAAAGTGTAGAGCAAATAGTCCAAGCAGAAAGTAATTAACAATTAAACAAATTCTACTCTGGGTCTATATGTCACCTGGAGTCAGAAGTATTTTAAATAAAATTGCTTAGAAAAATAAAGGACTGTTTCTTTTCTTTATTGAGTATTTTATTTATTGAGCATATTGACCAAATAAAAACTAATAGATGAAGCCTTGTTGTATGCACCAAACATTAAATCTGATTAAATAGACACCTGAACATCCATTCCTTCATGTGAAAAAGGAGAAGACCATCCCTGGAAGGAATCTTCATAAAAAATCTAGACCTCTTAGCTTTGCTGCTGGGAAATACATAATTAGCTTTCACTCTTCTTCTGGAATACGTAAAACTTAATTTAATATACTGCTTCAGAAGTGTAGAATACATTCGTGCCAGTATTTTACAAGCATTATTTTCTGAAATCCAAATGTATCACCATCTTATGAAGATTATTTTGAAACAGAATCTTTATATCCTTCTGCTTTTAGACTTACAGCGTTTACATCAGCCACACAATACTTATGTAAAATCCCCCCTGCTCAGGAGCTGGGTGCTTCTTTTTCCTTCTGCTGTGTGCAGCGTAGTAGTACAGAATGATTCCTGAGCTTGCCCTGACTTCTGAATCAAGCAGCTCTGCTACCTCAAGCAGCCAGGCTTAATTAGCTCTGTTGAGCTGTATTGCTATTTTGATTTTCGTATGTGTGAGACAGCTTGTCTCCACATCATATTTTTTGCAGTTTTATGATAATGTATGAGGGACTTCAAGGTTTATTGGTCTAGAAGAAAAATACAGAAGCTAAAAATTACTGTCCATCTAGTTTTTTGAGTGGTCACTGGGAAATGGGAAGTTACATACCAGCATTGAATATCTAACTGATAAGATACAAAAATATAACAATATACACTGGATTGTGATTTTACCCATTTCTATGCAGCTGTCTTAACCATAAAGCTCCTGTGTCATTTTTCTTCCTCTTTTTTTGGTCTAGTTTTTGTATGTGTGTGTGTGGGGGGGTTGGTTGTTTCGGTTTTGTTCAGGGTTTTTTGATTGTGTTTTTAGGTTTGCTTTTTTTTTTTTTTTTTTTTGAGTTTTTGCTTTT
>VZUI01034384.1:0-41656 GCA_013401135.1 Cettia cetti
TCCCATCCCATCCCATCCCATCCCATCCCATCCCATCCCATCCCATCCCATCCCATCCCATCCCATCCCATCCCATGTCCAGTCACCACCAGACTGGGAAGCTCTTCCCTGTCACTCTACTCTTTCATCCCTAAAACTCCATGTTCTGCTGCTGCTTCTTCAGCTTCTTCTGCTTTGAAAACCAAATCTAGTATCATATATATACATAATCCAATATTCCTTAAGAAGGTCTTTATCTTCAGATCTTATTATCTCTGAATATGTATCCAAGGGGGTTGCTTTGGTTCTGTGCCCAGCCATGAGGGAATGGTCGCTGCTCTCTTTAGCTTGACCCTGTGTATCTGCACAAGGAGTGATGCCAAGCACAACAATCCCGTAACCATCACTGAACCAAACATTTAATTAATGTGTGTGGCTCAACAAGTGCGTCTCTCACTTGTTGAGCCACACACAAACTTCCAGAGGCTTTCTGCCTGCAGCAAAATAAGCAATACACAAGGAGCTGTTATGTAGTGGTGTTGCCCTTCCTGCAGACACACACATAATTCTTGTCTTTATGACCGAGTTGCTTTTTAAATTCTTACTTCTACTTTACTTATAAGGGACTTTTTTCCCTTTTACAGAATGTCCTGTAGAAATAGGGACTTTTCTTCCTTTAAACTGCAATTTTCCACTTTGTTGCTGATTCACTTCACCAAAGACATCTCTAATTACCATCAGAACAACTCACAATTCTCTTCCAATTCATCTTTACTTTTTTTCAGATGCAGTTGTACTGTCATCCCTGCAGCTCCTTTAATTCTATGCAGAAATCCCTCCTTTTCTGCTTTCAACACCAAAATGCATATTCTCTGCCTCTTCATGGCTTTCAAGATATCACTTTTGATCTCTTTATTCCTTATCAGCTTCCTAATAATTAGTTCTTCATACTTTTCCCAGTGTCACTCTACACCATCTCCCAGCTGATTTCCCTTGCTGCCCCTCTCACACCTACCCTTAAGGTTCTACTTTCTCATCTTTATCCTTTCAAATATTTCCCCCTTTCCAAGGGGTATCCCATGCCTCTATGCATTTTCAAACCAAACAACTCATTTTTACATCAGATCTAGCAAGTGAATAAAAATACACTTCAATACACCAAAGTTTGTTTCATTTTGGAGCAAGTGTAGAATAGAAACACCACTGTAGCCAACAGGAATTCGGAGCAGGAAAACGTCATGGACTGAGGAGCTTCCACAGGCTGCTGCTTTTCTAGAAACATCCTAATTTGAAAAAGATCACAAGTCCTAATGAGGTGGGTGCTGTCCTCACTGGAGGACCAGGGGCTGGAAGTTGTGATTCTTTTTCTATACCACTTTTGGCATTACAGTAATGACTTAGTAATTACCCAAAGCAGGCACATGAAGTGACACCTTCACTAAGCAAGGAGCAGCTGAAGACCACCAACTCAACACTGCACACAGGGACAGCTCTCCCAAAGCCACATATCCCCACAGTTAAGAGATCTGGCAGTGAAAATTTCCTTAACTTTGAACCAAACACTAATTCAAATGAAAACGGTGAGCTGCACGTGGGGACTGCTCCCCTCACCTGGGCAGGTAATAACTTGCTGCCAGACCTCCCAGCTGGGATGGTTTTGCAGCCACAAAAGCTCATTTTTGGCTGCCGCACATGCACTGCACACCCCTGCCATAAGCAGCCTGGCTGGACTCCAGCCTCTGCGCTGTATGAGAGCAGTGCCATGCCTGTGAGCCTTGCTGGGAAAACAATTGAACAGGAATTTAAGTTTTTTTTGGTGGTGGCTCTTGCTGGAAGAGCTCTAGATGTGGCTCATTCATCGCTCTGTGGCAAATCTTACCAATTGGCTTTTCTTCAAGATGTCTCAGCCGCAGCTCAGGCTCCTGCTCAGAACATCCACCTAGTGATGCTGCAGGAGGCCTAGAGAATCAGATGCATTTCCTTGGAGAACAGGTAGAACACTCAACTCCTGTTTTGCAGAGATGAGTGAAATTCCCTGTGCTTATAATCCTGATGTATGAGAACACCCCGGGTGGGACAGAGCTGTGAGCTGTGTCCATTTCTGTGAATTCGTGCAGTGGTGGAGCTGAGTGTCTGCTCCCTTTACAGCAGTGATTCCCTGCACTCACACACCAGTAGGACATGGCCAGGACCAAAGGATTATTCACTTCATGCCATCTGTAATGTCACAGAGCATTCACACCAGGTGTTGTTTCAGAACAGCTCACCCTGCAATGCTGATATAACCCATTTTCCTTCACAGGTGAGACCTGAACTTACCAGCTGCATCTGCCAAGATGATCTTTGCAGCTTCTTTCCAGCTGTTCTCCAAAATGCTGTGATAAACCACTTCTAACAGGGCTCTGCTCCACACTCATTAATGCTTTGTACCCTTGGAGCTTAGTAAAACTCTGCCTTATGATAACATCTGCCATTAATTCTTGCAGGGAGCAGCAACAGGACAGACAAAAGCTTCACTGCTCTCTCTCCTCACTCAGTAGCACCAAGATTTCCCAACCCAAACACCTATTGCCTTCCCCACACCTACTTCCCTCTTCGCACATTTTGCTGCCACAGCATATCCATCCCTGCAGCTGGGCCAACAACTTGGACAAATTCCCCTATGGAAAGGACTGAATGAAGCGGGGAGCCAGTTTTATTCCTGTTGCTATTTCAGCACTATTTAGCAGCTGGAAACGAGAAAGAGAAGCTGGTGCTACAACAGCAGCAGTCAGCATCCTTGCAGCAGCATTTAAAAAAGCAGGAGTTATTTCAGCAAACAGATACACAATACTTCACCAAAGGTGACAAATGGAGCCTCTTGAATAATACAAGAGTAGACAAGCTGAGGTTTCTTTGAATATTGTGATTTAGTCATGCTGCTGGAAGCTGAGTTAATCAACCTCTTGCTGCTGTTCTTTGCCCATCACTGGTTTTCTTCCAATGGCTCCTTGCAGTTGCCTATTCAAAGAAAGCCAAGCAGGATCCCCTGGGCTGAAGCCTCCTGGTCCCCAGGCTCCACCCTACAGTTGTTGCAGGTTGCATGTGGCCCCAGGCACAGCAAACCTGGAGTTTCTGTCAGCGTGTGGGGCCTTGTGCAAACCTCGGGGCTGGCAACTCGTGAAAAGCTAGATGTGTGTGAAGAGCTCAGGCTCCTGCTGATGCTGCTTGGGTTCAGATACTGTTCAGCTGGCAGCTTCCAGGCCAACACCTCCCAAAGAGCAGAAAGGCTGACTTCAGTTCCCAGCCTGATTGGGAGAAACAGCTCAGAGCACTTGCCAGCCCAAACACCTCCCAAAGGATTCACTCCCAGCCAGAGCCTAGCATTCCTGGCCCAACTCCAACCACACAGCATCTCACCTTCACATTATGACCTCCAGCCCACAGCCAGCTCTCCTACAGGGCCTCCTACAGCTCTCCTACAGTGCCTCAGGGCCAGGCATGTTTGATCTAAGGCACAAAAAATATTCTGGCGAGGTCTGATTTAGAGATTCCTACCCCCAAAGTTAAACCCTCTAGAATCTGTGAGAGAAACCAAGCATACAGGCCTAGCTAACAGCTTCTGTGCTCTGCCCATGACACTTCTGACAAAGCAACCATGTCAGTGCCTACTCATCATGGGATCAAATGCAGCAGAACAATCACATCTGCAATTGGCTTTAAATGTTTTCAGAATGCTCAGCAAAGTTAAGGGGACCTATTAGAGACCCTGTTTTTCCTTTATCAGTAAAAACTGTTGGAACAAGATCTGTGGGTCACAGCAACAACCAATTTAAGTTACTATTGGCTTAAACCTGCCTTGTACACACTAAAAACCATCCCTGCACAGGAATCCCTTTTCCTGAGCCTCTCCTGCCACGTGGCTTACAACATCCTGCACCAGGGAGGGCTCATCCCAGGCAAAAAAACCCCTGGAGCTGGACTCCATGATCCTGATGGTTCCCTTCTAACCCAGCATATTCTAGGATACTATGAAAAGATACTTCCACACACCAAGATCTGCTTTTGGACCTGAGGCTTTTTTGGAAAATAAGGTAAAACCTGAACATGTTGACACAAGCAGAGAGAGCACAGTATCCAGGATCAGTGTATTTCCTGACCTCATTCCCAGAAATGGCTGATCCCTTTCTGAAAACCCTTTCCTAGAAAGAAACTAGCCTTAGGCAGACACCTGGCCTGAAAATGTGCTGTTTGGTGGCTTCAGGTTAGGGGACATTCTCAGTAATACAGGGATGTAAGCAATGAATCTGCTCCTTGCCTGTGCTTCTGACAGTGTCCCAGCTTTGGGAAAAGAAGGGTTCCCAGCAGAATAAATGGTTCTAATGCCACTATTCTCTGCTGAGCTGCGTTAACTCCCTGCCACAGTCAGGAGCCTGCACACAAGATGTGTTTAAACAGGATCAAAACTAGGAGAAAAAACCTCAGCATAACCCATAGTATTCCTGGTGTAACCTGCTGCCCTCCCTGCTGAGGCTTTGCTGTAACATTAGGCCAGTGACAGCTCATCTCTCCTCACTTACACAAAACAAGGCTCCTGCAGATAATATTCCCACAAGAACCTGTTTAAAATAATAATAATTCCCTTTTCTATTTCATATATCTTAAAAGGTTTTTTTGTATTTTAACAACCTTTACAAGAAACTGGTTACAGAGATCTTTCATGAGCTGCATCCTGAGGAGCCACAACCACCTGTGCTGATCTAGAAGGAAACTGGAAAGCAACGGGTGCACTAAATACATGGCAAAGAACACAAGAGGAGCAGAGGAAGGAGTCAGGAGTTCTGCTCCTTGCAGTGACATTGTTGGGAAGCTGAAACTTCACGTGACACACCCACAGCTAGAGACCTCAAGGCCTTGTGAGCATAAACTGCTCACAGCATCCAGCATGCAGCTGAACTGATTTAACTTCAGAGAAGCCAAAACCTACCATGCTGCAAACCCAACTTTGGGTAATTCTGAAAAACCCCTTGTGAAAATCTGGTAAGCCCCTTCATGGCCTTTGCAGGACACTAACAGGGCAAGTTCTCACCCTGGAACATCTAACATTAAAGGCTCTCACTAAAACGGGAAAGACTTTCTCACCTCACCTCTACCCACCTGCTGGCAATTCCCATTACCTCCAGACAGTGGTTTTCCAACTCTTTCAGCCAGAAGGTTTAAGCTCCCCAGATGTATTTCCCAGCTCTGATACACTGGATTCACAGGGCTGTTCAAAGGCTCTACATGAAGTTTGTCCTTCCCGATCCAAGGCAATGAGAGAGCAATCAGTCCTTGCATGGCTCTGCTGCTGCACGCTCACACTGCCAGCAGGCTCTGACACTGCCCACCCTGAGAGGAATTCCATTGTTTTCCCACACCGACTTGGCAAATATTTACCCTTATTTACATACAGACTGGCATCCATTTAATTCAACTATTTAACTGCTACAGGTCATCATGTATTGCTTAAAAAAAAAAAAGCCTTTCGGAAGAAGAGCACCCACACAACCTTCTGCAGAGGTTTAACAGACACCTGTGGAGCGGTGGTGGGTGAGGGTTGCATGCGGACAAACCTTTTGGAGACCTTGAGAGCCCGTCCAAACCTCTGGGCCCAGTGGTGAGGCTGAGGCATCACTGGATGTGGTACACACAGATACATAAGCATATATTAATGGTGAGAATATTTTTTTCTTTTTTTTAACAAAACATCAGCGAAAAGTGTTTTATTGTTACTAAAAAAAAAAAATAACCAAACAATGCTCTAGTGTTTTAGGCCATGGATTCTCTAGCTCAGATTTATGGCATGGAACACGTTAACAGGGAAAGTGTCTCATGGACATCTCCCCTCTGGCCACAACCAGGCACCTCCTCCCTTCCCCATGGTGATCAAATCACATCCTCAGGCAAGTACAGCAATTGTTTACATGTAAAAGTAAGGTTAGGAAAGTGTTTCATGTTTTTGTAGCCTTTCTTCCCTTTTTTTTTGTTTCTTTTTGTTGTTGGGGTGGTTTTAGGTTTTTTTGTTGGGTTTTGTTGGTTTTTTTTTTAAAGAAGTGATTTAGCAGCTGGAAAGAAAAAGACAGCAAGACAGCATTATGTGAGCAGTCAGTGCTGCAGACACCCCCAGCAAATGCTCCACAAGTTACTCACGGTCCATGGCCCACAGTTCACAAACCACATTTCAGCATTTCAGGGCTTCCCCAGCTTTGCAGAGTCCTTGATGGCAGGTGCTTCTCACAGTGAGAGCTAGCAGGTCATCTTTGGTGGCTGAAGAGACACGTGAAGGCCTTCCCATCCTCAGCAGCAGCTTGGTTTGGAGTGGCACTGGGGCCTGGGTCCTGCTGGGCACACGGGAAGGGGCTCCCATGGCTGTGGTTGTGTGCACATGGACCCAGGTGGGCAGTGTGTTGCTTCTGCACCCATTCCCTGGCGCTGGGCTCCCCGTGCGGGGCTCTGGCTGCGGAGGCACAGCTGGCGGCGGGCAGCCAAGGGCGCAGGGGTGTCGGATCTCGGCTCATGCAGCTGTGACCTCTGGAACTCCTAGGGTCACCAGTTCCCGGATGATGCCACTGATCCAAGTCACATGAGAGACACACTGTCACATGGCTGGAGAAATCCAGCTGAGGTTGGGCACTGTCCACCCTTAGGTCATGTCCCAGCCTCGGGAACCAACTGCACCCACGTGGCCCCGCAGCCACTGGCTGCTCCCTGACCAGGGAGTTTCTCAGCAGAACAGCAACCCCTTTTTCCCTCTTTTCTATATATATATTTTTTAAACAACAATTGCTCTCACCCTTCATTTTTGGTAGTCACACATACAGACACACACTATATGTACACAATTAGGGCCCGAGGACCTACGGCATGCCAAGGAAGCCAGCACCGCTCAGGATGGTGCACACATTCAGCAGCTGTCAAAGGAGAAGTCATTTTACTTGCTTTTAAACTTGCAACGTTTGTCTTTATTTTGTTCTTTATATTTTGAAAGTGAAAAGAAATAGTATTGAGTCACTTTTTTTCTCTCTTTTTTTTTTAAATATTTGTTCTATGTATTTACAAGCCTTAAAGTTGCTCTAAAGGTTCTCAAAGTATCACTAGTACTTTTTTCCCTCGGGGTAGCACGGTTTTCAATGAGTTATTTTTGGAGCACTGTGGTCCGCAGCAGTTTTCTCAAATGCATTTTTCTTCTGATCCAAGGTTATGTAGGCTATTTTCTTTTTAAATTTCTGAAGCAAGCTGAGAGGCAGGCAGAAAAATCTGATGACAATAAAAAAAATTGATCTTGTCCTCATCTAGCTCACCCCAACCCCCTTCAAAGTTTTGTCTATTTATCATGCTTTGAAACAAAACTGAGGTGCGTATGAAGGGGAGGGACATTTATTTTTCTGCTTTTGTTCTATTATACAGTTTGTTTACAGAAACTGCAAATTTAAAAATTACACTGGCATTTGCAGTCCTTAAAATAATAAATTAAAAGTTTTCAACTTGTTTTTGTTTTTGCTAAACATTTGTTTTGCTGTGTGTTTTCCTAAGTATGAGTCCTTGTTTAAAAAGAAAAGATTAAAACAGAAAATATTTTCTATAAATAGTACATGTGTTTTGGTTTAGTGCTCCCGCCCTCAGGTTTGAAGTTTACTTTTCTGGTTTTTTTTTCAAGTACCTTTTTGCCTCCATGATCACCTCGGTGTTTTTATCGGGTTTTACCTCTCCCACTCGTGCGTGTGTGGGGCAAAGGGGGTCTGCGAGAGAGAATTGGCCTTGCTGCACTGTGATTGGCGAAGACGTGAAACTTTTTAAAAAAATACTTAAATTGTTTCTTTTTTGTTTGTTTGTTTTAAATCTGTATTTTAAGTTTTAATTATCCTCTGACTCCTCTTCAGCCTCCCGTAGCCACGTGAAGAATGCCGTGACAGATTTTAGCGCTACTCCTTTCCCATTCTGCTCCGCGGGGTCCTTGCTGCTTTCCCACTTGTAGAAGGCATCCTCCGAAATTACCTCCTCGTCATACAGGCAATCAAAAAACATCCGCAACAAATCTGCAGTAATGGAATAACGGGAGGGAACATCTGTCAGCTGTGCCTGAGACAGAGAGACGGCTGCAGATAAAGGGATTAATGCGACCTCTTGGCACAGGAGATGGAGAGACAAGGAAAACAAAAGGCTCTTACTCAGTTATTGCTAACTGGCTGCTCACACTCTGGTGAGGGGGAAAACTGACCCCTCTGACACTGTCAGAGGAGAGGGAAAGCTGGGAAAGCAGCTTATCTAGACACGGGCTGGCAAGCAGGACCCACAGCAGCCCATATCCTCTGGACCACACGTCTGGATTCCCTCCAACCCTGCATTTTTATGGCTCATCAGGAGAGATCATGCCCAACTAATGCCATAAAGGACACTAAGGATGATCATGTTGGGTGTTTTGAAGCTTGGATTTTGTGCTGCAGATTCCCTGGGAATCCCTGTTTCTTGGCTACTCCCTTGCCCCTTGTCCAACAAGAGTTTTCTGTAGCATCTGTGGGACAAACTCATCAGCTGACCAACTCATTTTATTCCCTCCATGCCCACAGACATCTGTGGAATAGTAATGCAATAACAACACCCATGCTCTCACATGCCCAGGGTACTGCAAGATTACAACAGATTATTATTTACTGCTCTTTTTCTGCTCTCTTTTTATCAACAGAGGTGTGTCCTTCCTTCTGTGTGGCTGCTCACAGGAGCAACCAAAAGAAGAGCCAGCCTCTGGCCAAGCATTTGGGAACCTGAGTTGCTGTAAAAAGCTGGGATCTGGACAAGCTGAACCCACCCACACTAGCTTCTCTCATCTGCTACCTACGAAGGTAAGGAAAAATACCTCCTCTTCCAGTCTCCCACAGAACCCCCCCTTCCCTTATCCAGGCTCAAATCCCCAGCGCAGAGTCAACACTTACTAGGAGGTTGATCAAGTTTTACTATTGATGCTTGTAGTGCATAAAGTGCTTGTAGTTCCTTCTCTGTGTCTGAGTCCAGGTACTTGAGTAAGATGGGCACTCTCTGTTTGATAACTGCAGTGTCCACTCGGAAGCTGGAAGAGTCCGCTGAGGGGAAGAGGAGAAAGCAGGGTCAGCTTCGCACACGGCAACAGGATAGATCCCTGACAGTCTTTATTGATGCAAACAGCAATCACAAACACAGATTAGAGTGGAGAGAAAAGGAGGATGAGAAACAACAGAAGTATTTTTGATTAATGGCTATTTCTGAAAGTCTTGGTCCTCACAGTAGCTCATGTTCAACCACTGCCTGCAGTGACCCCAGCTCTAACACATGCAGAAGCAGCATAACATTACTTTGTAGTGCAAATTGGGTCTCCACAGGCAACCGTGTTTAGAAGGTTGGAAGGTTTTTAGAAAATTTTTTTCTAAGAATACCAGGGCAGAAACAGAATCATAAGTTTCACAAGATATAGGAAATAGTGAATATGTAAAAAATATGCATTAGAAGTCCATCAACCATAAGGATAAATTATTCAGCAGCTTTCAACTAAATCATGCAACCCAATTAAGTGATATTTTGAAAACAAAAAAAACCCCCACCTCTGTTAGAGGCAAGGTGAAAATTTAAACCAGAGGATGATCTTCCTTACACAACAGGGAACCCTTAAACACTGGAAATGAAGTCCTATGTCGTGTCTCTGCTAACACTAGGTGGCATGAGCAAGGTTCTGTTCCCAGGGAGAGGAAGGAGCTGAGTTGTCCCTCTCCTCCCTCAAACAGTACAATTCAGCCTGTTCTCTCCCCCAAATCACAGCTCAGAGCAGAAACGGACCCTTTACAAGCACCACTTTTTGCTGAGCCAGATGCCAACAGGAAAGTTAAAGAAAACCAAGTGAACTGAGCAGATGTTTCTGGCTGCAGTGCTTTAGTCCAACCCCACCCCTGAGATTCAGAGGTTCACGTGTCTGACTTGGGAGCCCTCCCTTTCCTGTATTTCCAGCTGAACAGTCAGGCAAATCCACATAAACCATCTTTTCAAAATTGGAACTTTGGATATAAAACTCCTACAAGCCTGAACCCCACACTGGCTTCTTCCCGCAGTCCATGCTGGGGTGCCCACACATCTTTGCTGACACAAGAGCAGATGTGTTAATTGCCTTAATGATGATTTCAGTCATTTCCACCTTTGTTAAGAAAATCAACAAACAACCTGGCATTACCAGCACTGTCTGAAACCCCTGCTCACACAAGGTCACTGGGACACACTAGGATCACCTCAGGAACACCATCTGGTAAAGCACCTGGCTGTCACATGGGGAAGGGACACCCTACTCTTGGGCACAATCCCAAATGATGGAGAAGCCTTAGTGTGTGATAAAACATAGCCTAGGGCAGGGAAATGTGATATAAACCTGGAAAATACCAAATAACTCTTTGCAGGTTTGGTTTGTGTGGTGTTCACACTGCAAGTTACTCACCTATAATAGCTGCTTTACAAACTGCTGTCATTAAAGCTCTAAGGAATGTAGGTGAACTCATCTGGCTTTCATCTAGATTAGCCTGGAATCAAGAGTAAATTGATTTAAAAACATGGCGCTGTAGGAGCGGAATCGTTTCCAAGCTCCAGTGCTGAACCTCAGGCTCAGCTGCTGCTGCTGCAGCACAAAACCAGCTCACCCCTGCAACACTCAGCCTCCCCACTCACTCCTTGAAACTCCCTCAGGGAGCTTAACAGGCAACACCAGTTCCCATGGGATCCCTGTGCCACTGAACGCCTCCCACAAGGAGCCGTTTGTCTGCAGAACCAAACCAACCATGCTGGGCTCCTCCAACAGCCTTACACAGTTTCAAAGAGTTTTAGGCTTTTCCAACAAATTTTACAGCGTGTTCTTTGGGTGGAGATTGTTGGCTTTGTAAAAGAAATTCAAGGAATGGCTGTGGAACCTGTCCAAGACTCCAAAGAACCTCTGGATGATCCCACATTTTCAGTGCTGCTTTCGTTCCACTCTCAACTCCTCTAACAGCAGTGGAAAAATGACATTTCTAACACATTGCTCTGCCACAGAAATAACTGAACTGAAGCTGACCAAGATTTGGTGTAAGCTAGGTTGGGTATAACTTCAGGTACTAAACATCTAAGTTAAAGAAGGCAGCCAGAGACTGAGAGTAAAGACCAGGAGGTTGATAGGCCTTTTCCTCTTTTTTTTTTTTTTTTTTTTTTTTTTTTTTTTTTTTTTTTTTTTTTCTTTATTTTTATTTTCTCTTCCAGTGCCTGGCCCAGTGCACTAGGAGAAGGTGCTCTCAGTGACCGCCCAGGATGTTTTTACAGGGGGAAATTTGGAGAGGTCATGTTGGAAAAAAGTAGTGACAAGCTTCTCTTCTGAAGAAACGATGTTGCAGTGTACATCTAAAATGTACTAAGTGGCAGAAGCAGGATATTCAGTGTCAGAAACTCTACAGTATTTAAAAGGTTACACAGTTAATAGGGCTAAAAGCCTTCCTTCCTGAAGCTGACTATTAAATACTGATTATATTTTAGATTTTAATTCTTTGGAAGTGTTAATTGCACAGACCAAATCCTCACGGTGTCCCATACCCTGAGATGTTCAGACCAGAACATATTTACAAAAGCAGTTTGAACAGTCTGCAGGAAGGGTGAAAATCTCTTTGTACCTCTACCCAATCAAAGATTTGTTCATCATTCGCCTTGTCCTCAACAATGAGTTTTTCCAGCTGCTTGTTCAGCTCTTCCGCAGAGACTTCTTTCTCTGAAAGTGCTTCTGAGGAACTTGAACAGACAGACTCCATGAACTCCAACTTCTGCAACACCACATGTGATGAGAATTAGTGAAATGTACTTTCATAGGCTGAATTACACCAGATTGAAGCAGGAAACTACATTTAATTCTGCTTCCTGGCATCTTTCAGTTGCTCAGTTATTGTTACATCAATATAAACTTTCCCTGTTCCAAAGGTTAGGAAGCATTTTAGAAACACATGGGGACTCCATTATCCAGCAAAGACAATGAAGCACCTCAGCCAGCTCCAGCCCTGCACAGCAGAGCACAAAATCAAGTGTGTGTTGTCCGGCTGGATCTACAGGGGCTGGAATGCAACAATCAGAGCTGACATTGGCTCAAAGGAATTGAAGCCAATGCCCCAATTCCTTGAAAACTGTGACAGAAGAGCTGCAGTCCCCTCAGCAAGGCCCATGCCATGGTAATTATTTCATTTCCTGTAACACTTCCAAAGTGCCAGAACAGGGCAGTGGATCACCAGAAGCTCCAAAGGGAGACAGTGACTCCCTGAGGAGCAGCACCAGCAAGAGATGAGGCGCCTCCATCAGTCCTGACTCCCTCCAGGATCATAATCCAAGGTGGGATGAGTGAATAACTGCTACCACTAATTGTGGTACTTCTGCAGATTCTGTGTCCTTGCCCCAAACCTTACTTTTTAATGTTTTTTTTCCCAGCTGGATTAACAGGTCTTCTAGAGAAAGCCAGGTGACTGACTGGAGATGTCTGCCTGGGAGCAGCCAGGACAGGCTTGTCCTCCCTGTGCCTCAAAAGGTGATGCTGAAATCATCTACCTCAACTTGAATACACCTCACCCCATATTCCAACTTGCACATAAGAAGGGGATGAAAGAGGGTGAACAAACAGGATGATCAAGCAAATGGTCTGAACTCACTTGTTCCATGAGAAAGGTATGTACATCCTCCCCTTCGGGCAAGTAGTCCTTCCAACTGAGGGCAGACTCCCTCCATAAGGCTCCCACTTTCTTATGGCTCTGAAACACAAGCAGTTTGTCCATTTAAGGAGCTGAGAAACACCCTGGGAACTCACAGGGGCCAGAATGGTGCAGCTGTGTCAGGAGGAAAAAAGGACAGTTCAGCTACCATTCATTGCCTAGCAATGAATGAGAACATCTGGAGATCCCGTGCAAGAGAAACCACATGTGCAATCCCCCCACATATGAACATCCTAATCAGGTGGCCAACGCCTCGTGATGAGGAATGGGCAAAGCAGAAGTGACACGGGGGGTTCTCAGCAACTTCTGAGGTTACCCAGAAGCAGTGATACATGGAACAGGGCACTTTCCCATGGCCTGACACAGAGCTGGAACGGGTGACTCGGATTCTTCTCCTGACTTACTTAATGACTCACGTTCCTTTGTCTTGACAGCAAGGCTCTGGCAAACTGCTCCTTTGAGAAAACTCCTCATTTACATGTCTGTTTTCTGCACAGAGACCATGCCTCAAATTCAGGCACATAATCCCACATTCTCTCTTCAATTCCTAGAGTTTATGTAAACCTTGAGAGCAGTACCTTTGAGCAGAGACAGTTCAGCCTTTTGCAGCCCCTAATGTCACACTGACCTTTGAGTCTCCTGCCTCAGAAAGCAGTTCCTACACACACAGTTCTGACAAGAGCACAACCAGCTCTTTTCACCCAAATACTTTGGTAAAGTTTCATCATACAGCACCTGCTCACAGGAGATCACTGAGTAGCCTAAGCTAAGCTGAGAAATGCAGCCTGATTTTAAGTTTATAAAGCAGATTACAATTTTCAGTTTACAATACAGGTTGTTAGGAGCCAACTGTACATAGTTCCTGCTCTGACCCATCAAGATCTGGATTGGATGGCAGATGTTACACTGAAATACCTGACTCCAAGTCTTGGCCTGGACAAGATCACATCAGAAAGCTGTGGCAGAAACAGAGACCCAAGGCTGTGCTTCCACACCCAGAGCACAGCAGCTTAGCTTTCACAGAATTGTTAAAAAGAAAAAAAAAAGGAATTTGACTGTTTAAACAAGCACGAGACTAAAATAAATAAATAAAAAGTCACTCTCTGCACTGTTGGACTGAAATGCTCCTGGAACATTCAACAGTATTTGAATGCATGCTTGAAAAAATAAAAAAAAAAGGCAAGTGAGGGGTTTTCCAGGGTTGGAAATAGACATTACCCAAAGTGCATGATTTTGCTGGATTAAAAAAAAAACCAAAAAAACCAAAAACAACAAAACCAGAGATGAGCTATAGGGAAACCACCAAACTGGTTTGACACACAGCTGTGAGGTGTGAAAGAGAGCTCTTGGAGTCATGGGGTGAGGAGGTGTCACTACCCCAAGTGCTGGGTGAACCTCAAGAGTCGGCAGGTTTAGTTTGGATAAGCACACAGCAGTCTGAGGCCATCGGAAGCTTATCCGAACCCTGAGAACCTCTCAGGTCTGCAAGAACAGTTCTCTCGCAAGATTCCCGGCACTTGCTGCTTCTGGTCAGCCCAGAAATCCCTTGAGCATGTCCCTCTTGCAGTATTTCAGCACTCTTAGCTTCTGGGAGAAGCCAGGTGCAAAGGTACCTGCAAAAGGGAAAAGTGATGAGAAAACAAAAAGTTAACTCAACTTCTTGGAACCTGGTAAGTCTTGGTTGGAAAACTGGGGGTGTGAGGCAGGTTTCCTAAGTTATCTGGACTGGCTGGCCCATCCCTAAACGTCCTCATGTGGGAGTGGTGTAGGTTTCATGCATGAACACGAGCGCTGCATCCACTCCTCCCTCTGGAGGACAGGAGCACCAGGGCACTCACCATTTGTTTGCATAGAAGGTGCAAGATTTCAGCAAGCAAGACGCCGGCTCTTCCCACAGGAAGCAAGGGTTTGCTAAATTCTCTAGAATGAAAGAAAAACAGGTGTTTTTCCTTTATAATTTGTACCTGGAATGCAAATCCAGGGATAGTGATCAAACTGAGGCAGGAGTCACCTTTAACTTGTGCCAGGGAGAAAGGATTTGATTAATCCAGTACTACTGATAAAACATTTAGTGATGCAGTGACCTTGTCATAATAGGGCTAATTACAAAGACTTGAATTTTACATCAAAAAATATATTTAATATCAAATCCACTCATTTTTGTGGGATGATGCATTTGGGTAGAGGGAAAAGACTGTTATTTTCTTCATACACTGGTAATAGAAATAGAAACCATTCAACTGGCTCACAATTAATCCCCAAATATGTAGGGACAGACAGAAAATACAAGAATTCTGGTCCAGGAAATGGTTTCTGGTCTTGCAGACAAGTTTTTGTGCCCATTTAAGGCAGTGACTAGGTGGCAGAGACACAGAAACTCATAGTTTGGACAGGGGCACCTCCCACTATTCCAGGCTGCTCCAAGTCCTATCCAGCCTGGCCTTAGACACTTCCAGGGACGAGACAGCCACAGCTGCTCTGGGCAAACTGTGCCACGGCCCCCCCTGCCTCAATATCCCATCTAACCCAGCCCTCCTTCAGTTACCCCTCTGAGCCACACAGCCCCTCTGCAATAACTCACTCTCTGCAAGTCTAATTCCTAGAGCCTCTGTGCTCCCAAATGACTCCACTCTACAACACTGGGATATTTTTAAGCTCAGCTGAAACAAACAGCAGACTTATGGATAAAAACCTTCTCCAAAGGTGCAAGCACCAAGCTCCCTTCCCAGCAGAGCTCTCAGGCCAGTGTGGGCCCCCAAGGATGTGAAACAAGCTTTCCATCAGCTCCTGAGGGGAGCTGAGCCTCCAGCACTGCTCACCTTTCACCTACTGATGGGAACCATACTAAGAAAACACTACAGGCATAGTAAATGGGAAAGCATCACTTACTGTATAAGTTCTCTCATAGAGATTCCTCCTTCTTTTAACATGGGGGTCACCAACTCCGCCAGGTACAACCAGATATGGGGTATATCTATGGCCATGTCATCCGCCATCTCCAGGGTCTCGGAAAAACTTTTCAAGGAGGAAAAAACATCAATTATTAAATAAAATTTAATTGGAGACTTTTCCTTCAAAGAAATCTGTACTTCAAAAATGTTTTGTAACATAAAAGAGGAGTAAACAGAGAGAGGAGTGAGGAGAATCACAAAGGTAACAAAAAAAAACTATTGCCATTTTATGCTTTTGGTACTTCCAAACTGCCAAGACTGAATTTCTCCATGCAGTAACATGGAGAGTATATGGAAAAGACACCACTTAGTAGATCCAACAGATACATCCAGGAAACCTCCACTTACAATAATTCTTATATCCCAGTACCAAATAATTTTATACACAGTAACATCTATAAAACTAAAAAGCATTTTTGTCTGTATATATAAACCATTAAGTAAATGAAACTTTCTTTAAAATATGCACACATGTAGGGAAGGGAGTTAATCCTAACAGAAATTCAAAGCTAAGGTAAGCAGTGAAATATCTGTAAGTAAGAGCTCAGTTCAGCAAAGGAGAATTTCTATCTGCAGCAGGAATTAAAGGACTGCTCCCCAGTGATATACTTTCCAGAATGGCTCAAAACTCTTTTTTCCCATGAAACCCTTGCAGATGGCTTCAATTCCCATGCCTGGGAGATGGTTATTTTTCTGCTCTCCTGCCAGTTTCTATCATGGTTTATTTTTCCCTGAAAAACTCCTGTGTCCTGTTTAGTGACTATAAATCCACATTTTCTCTCATGTTTCAAACCAGAAACCACCTCCTTTGCTTTGCTCTTTGCATCCTCTGCTGCTCCTCCAGGCTTTCTGCTGGAAATTGTTTTCCTGTTGTGCATCTCCCCAGACATGGGCTGGGACCAGTGTTCATCCTGTGATCCCTCATTACATGGTCACTTCTCCTGTGCCAGTAAGTGAGGTGGTTTCTGGTGTTCTCAGCACCCACTGAACACTACTTGCCCTTTCCATCATCTTCAGGAGTTGTTTCACATTGTTTATGTCACATTCAGAGCATATATCCCAATATTTCATCAAGACCCACTTATCCGAACTCCAGGAAACTTGAGAACAGCTTTAATCACAACACATTTTGAGTATGTATCACCTAAACGAGTCGCTCTGACCATCAGTACTGTGTGGACACAAATGCATTCCCTGTGGATAATTTCTCCAGCTGTTCCATACGGTTTTGAGCTCAGGTTGTCTAAACCTTTCCTGTAAGCTGGATGAAATTTAGGGACAGACACAGGTGCAGGGAGTTACCTCTTGGAGTAGTTGGTGGTTCCACAATGACAGGGATTCAAATTAAAGCCAGACAGAGCCAACTCCTCAGAAACTCAGTACCAAAGGGTTACTTCATCTGTTCCTTCACTGATGCATTTGTGGCTATCCCTGTTTTATCCCTGCTGTTCTGCACCCCAGTGAGGACTGAGTGCTGCCAGGGACCTCCATGGGAACAGGGATTGTTTTAGAACTGGACACCAGACTGGGAACACAAAGCTCAGGGTGCTGAAATGAGTCAGAATCTGAAACTCAGGTCTCTCAAGGCAGGTCCAACCCATCTGCTGCATGTTCTCCTCCTCAGCCCCTTGAGGATTCGGCCATTCCAGCTGAGGTGTCCTGGGAAATGGCATTGTGTGAGTGAAGCCTTTTTCCCAGTGGGAGAGTGGCTGAGGCTCTGTGGGTGCACGGGAGCTCAGGATACAGAGGTCCCAGGTGCTGATGTTATGTGAAGGATTCTGACTGCCTCCTCTTCCAAGTACATTCAAAGATTTGCAAAAGGCAAACAGGGGGAATTGCAGCACAGAACAGGGATCTGAACACACCTATTTAAACAGACACCTATAGATCTGCTTCAAAATAAAAGCTGATATAAATATGAACATACTTACGTTCACAAAAGCATCTGAAACACTTTAAAATATACTACAATAATAATATTCTTTATAAATACATTCAGATGATACAATCCTTCCAAAAGCATGTGTGGGGAGGGCAGGATACCAAAACAATGTGGAAGATAATTTCTCTGCAACACAGCATCCATTTGCAAGTAACACTGAGGAAAACAATCTGTGGATTCTCTGTGCAGAATACCAACCCCTTGAAGAAATCCTGCTTGCTCAGCTTTCCCAACTGCACCAGCTGATGTAACAACTGGCCCATGTGATCCCTGGTGATCTGACTCCGCTCCAGCGTCGACTCCACGCCCACTCGCACGAACACAGGCAGCAGGTTCTGGGCACTCAGCTCCTCCACACACTGCATGGCCTCCTGTGGAACGACACACATCAGTCACCCCACAACTGAAAAGCAGCAAGAACGTGGCACAAGAGTATTTCCTACGGTGACACTGGGGATCTTTGGTGAAATGAGTATTTAGTGAGGCTGCCAGACAAAGTGCAGAATTAGGCTGTGGAAACTCATCACATAACAATAATAATAATAATAACAAAAACAACAGTAATAGCAATAATGGAGTTTATACCACTCAGGTAGCAATTTTTAAAATACACAATCACATTCCAGGGCTGCTTTGTGAAATGGCAGGAGTTGTCTTCTGGATGCCACCAAAACACCTATTACCGCATCAGACATCAAGCAAAGTCAAAAAACGGGTAACAGGTCAGATTTGTTACTGATCTGACCTGGCACAAATGCCTGTGTTACAAACCCACAGCCCATCAAGACACAGAAAATAGCTGGTGAGCCTTGGAGGAATATTTCCCTTTTCTAAAGCTTCCACTTTCTGACTTAAGCATTTTGCAACCTAAACAAAGACAACACTGAGAGACTTTGAGAGCAGTTCTCAAAGTCCCACATCAAAAGTCTCCACTGCCATCACAAGGACCTTCCAGTGACCTTCTGAGTCCAGTTCACAGATCTCAGTGGCCTTCCTGACCACAGGCCTGTGACTAGTTATGCCTTGAGTCACCCAGACCTGGAAGCCCCAGCTGTGTTTCCTCAGGACCTGTATGGTTTTTTCCTGCAGGTCAGGAGCCCAGTGGTTCCAGTCTGTGTGCTTGGGTTGCAGCTCATCAGATGGATCCTGCTGTCCTGGGACACACAGGGAACCCTGCTGACTGGCCCTGCTGTCACCAGTGTCACAGCTCAGCAATTTGAGCTCATGGTCATGTCACACTCTGAGTACCAAACACCTGCAAAGGGCCATTCCTCTGCTCTACACAGCAGGAACTCACTCATGGGTGGCTGCAGGAACATGAGTTTAAGCAGTTAGTCAGAGCTTTGGTGCACCTGAAGAGCACCAAGAATTCCCCAGTACAAAGGAATTCCTGATGCAAACAAGCTGCCACAATTCCATGGACTTTTAACCAGCCCTGACCTGCCTAATGCAATTCAGCTCCATTTCCAGCCAGCCACAGAAACACATCACTGTATTTGCAAACAGGGAACCAAAGTGGCCGCTTCATCGCAGGCATCTAGGGGGAGCCTTTGAAGTCTGTCATAAGAAGAAAAAAGAGCAGATATTCCTTGGCTCACCAGCCCCTGGGTCACAGGCCAGCTCACTGGAAATCAGGGCAAGGTTTTTCCTCTCCAAACGAAGTATTTAATAATTTATCCCAATAACTAGATGTGAATTCTAAACAATCCATTGTGAGACTATTCCTCTTTCCAATTATTAATTGGAAATCCAAAGAAATGGAAACAGCAACTCTGCTTTTAAGGTGGTAAACCAGCAACTCCCAAGTGCTGCCATTTCAAACTTGGCAGGTTTTAAAATTCCTTTCAGTGAAAGATCAAATGAAGCAGCTTTGCAGCCAATGTAACACTTCTTGCAAACTCCCTGGACTAGCTAAAAAACCCATTTACAAGGGATATAAAACTTCAACCTTTTAACTAGGAAGTGATGACAGCTGCTCAGTAATTTCCAATGTTTATTAAAAATCCTCTGGAGTGATTTGTTCAATATTTAGTATTGTTTTATCTGCCTCCAGATCAGAACAGCACATGCTTTGATAACTATATGAAAACCTCTGTTTATTTTCCCACTAGCTTTTCTGTTTCCAAAATTGCTGGTATTATGGAGCTACTCAGTGATTCATGACAGATACACATCCATCTTGCTACTTAAAACATACAGGCTGGGCTTTTTTTCCTATTACCAGCAGGGCAGAAGACAAGCTTGGGAGACAACTGTCCTGAAAAATGCTCATGGAGCTGCTGCTGCTGCTTGAATTCTGTCTGGTTCTGCTGCTTTCGCTGCTTCTCTGTGGGCTGGGCTCACAGAGACACATCCTGGAGAGAAATCACTGCAGCCCCCCAGAGCTTTCTACTAAGTGTGGTTTTTATCTTGCTTACCTTAAAATCATTAATATGCAAGAATTCATCAATGATAGATTTGCATTTTCTCTCTATTTCCTCTTCTGATAGTGAAGGCTTTTCTTGCACTGGAGCTGGGGGAGCTTCTGGCTTGGCTGGTGGAAACGCAACAAAAAATGTTTGAAAAAGGAAAATCAGCATTTTAGAGATGACATTCTGAGAACGGAAGTCAGTAGGGCAGGTGTGTCCCCTGTCCCATCCTCAAGCACAGGGTAGTTCTTTGATGGGGCATGAAGCAACCTGGGATAGGTAGGTGTCCCTGCTCACAGCAGGGGGTTGGAACTGGATGAGCTTTAAGGTCCTTCCAACTCAAGCCATTCTGGGCTTCTGTGATTCTTTCCTGGCTATTTTTCCCCCATATGAACTCCCAGTATTTCTGCAACTTCACCTTACAGGATCACAGCTGGCAGTGGCACAGGTCGAGCACCTTCAAACCTCTGCACCAACATTAAATAATTAAAAGGGAGTTGTTGCAGCAAAGTTAAAATACGCTGACTGCGATGGGCGGCAGCCCAAGGTAATCTCCCAATCACATCCCAAAACCCTGGTCCCCATGGATTGTCTACAACATTCCAAAGCTTCAGAATAAGCCTGGGCTGTGCTGAGGCAGGCAAGGTGTTTCCCTCACTGCAACAGTTTCCAGATGTTTCCCAGGGAAGAAGCTGAATGCTGTCCTTACTATAAAGATTCTGTCCACTGGGAACATCACACTAAGTGCCCCCATTTTCCCACTAACAGATCAGCCCGGGCTGGCAGGAGGGAAAAGCAGGACATGCAGGACTGACAAGATGACAGATGAGTTACCCTGGTGGGTGCCACCATGCCGCTGCACCAGGGCCAGCTCAGAAGGAGGGCTGGCAACAACACGGTGCTAAAAAGCTGCTTTGCACGATCTGTTCCAGACCCAAATGCCTGCCCTGGCCCTGGGGAATGCTTGAAAAGGGTAGATGTGACTTACTGGGCATTGAAAAAGCATTCCCAAAGAACTGAGAATGGTCATGGGGACTTTGTGGGACAGTGACATGATAAAAGAGGCAAGACAATGCCATGGGGTGATGTTGTGCTGGCACCTGCAGCCTTTCAACTCTGCTGGATCCTATGGAGGAGTGGCGAGAGGGATAAGGCCCAGGCCTGCCTGACTCAGCTGTGTCACCCAGCTCTGGGAGGTGCATATCAGCCCAACAGTGCCCTGCACAGATACCTGTCACTGCTCCTGACAGGTTCTCCCTTGTGCCTTTCCACACATTCAGAAAGACTCCCCGAGCACAGAGGAGACGTTACCAGATTCCTTGGCTTTATTCCTCTCAGCCTCCATACTGTTCCTGTCCATCTCCATGCCTCCTGTCAGTTGCTTCACTGTCTCCAGCATCTCCCTGCGCTGCTCCTCCTGGGCCTGGTTGTCCAGCAGCAGCTCCTTGCTGCTGCTGCCCCGGAGGAAGGTGTTGGGCCGGGACAGGGAAGGTGGCAGAGGTTTGTCATTCTTCTCCCTGCCTGTGCTCCCACGACTGCCCAACAAAAACATGTTCAGAGGTTAGAAAAGGCACTTGAGGGCTTCACTGCAGGGAAAAACCAACCCTCAAGCCCCACAGGATTGGTGACTCCATTTCTTACAGCTGTACCTACAACCAAAATTAACGCAATTCTAGGGATGCACAAACAAAAATGCCCAGGGTGGACAGGCACAGCTAATGCTTCCTAGAGGACATACAGAAAAGCAGTGCTCTACAGCACCCATTTTATACATGGATTAGTGAATTTTAGAATAAAAGGACTCTGTTTCACTTTGAAATGGTGTGAGAGCTTTAGATTAGATGCAACAAAGAAGTTTCTCCCTGTGAGGGTGGGGAAGCCCTGGCACAGGTTGCCCACAGAAGCTGTGGCTGCCCCTGGATCCCTGCAAGTGTCCAAGGCCAGGCTAGATGAGGCTTGGAGCACCCTGGGATAGTGGAAGTTGCCTCTGTCCATGACAGGGGGTGGGAACAGGTCGTATTTCAACTCTATCCAACCCAAAACATTGTGATACCATGTGAGTTGTATTTTTTACCCATTTATTGAAAAATACCTCTCAAAAAAACAGGTGACAATGATCTGTCCTATTGTGTTAATGAGTAAGACGGACAAAATGATTCCAAATCGGAATAATTTTCAGGTAAGCCCAAGTTTTACTTGAAATAGGAGGGAAAACATTAGAGACACAACCAAGGAAAACACTTCAGCAGCTTGTGTGCACTGGAAGAAAGATCCAGTGACATTTTAAATGAACTGTACGCTTATAAAATGTGTCTAAAGTTAATAAATTATTGAGGGTTAATATTGAGGGTAAACATTGAGGGTTTCATGCTCCAAGCTGGTGTGGTTGCAGCCCTGAAGGAGTTGGAGTGAGAGAAAGGCTCTGCAGTTTTTTGTTGGATGTGAGAGCATGGGCAGGTCACACCTGCCAGGAAGGGTTAGACACAGTTTTATGCTGCATGTCTGCCAGGTGTGTTTTCCTGGATAAATAAACCTACTGAACTGGCTGAATTCACAGCCATTAAATTTTTTACGACATTTTACCTGAAGAGTTTTTAATCTGATAAACACAACTACCATCGGCTAAATAGTGAAGTGGAAAATAAAACATTCATCAAAATGGTTTTAAAAATTAATTGCACCTCTCTCTCATATATTATAAAATACAGGCATGTTCAAACTAACTCAGAGGGGGAAAAGGACCCAGCCATTCCTGGAAAAGCAAGGAATTCTCTTCTTTCCAAATGCTGGTGCCCAGAGCAAGGGGTGCCAAGTACAGCAGTGAAGAGCGATGGAGCTACACTCACCTTGTTAAGGCCCTGCGAGATTCCAGTTCTGAAGATGCAGATGAGGCAGATACTGGGGAGGAGACTGGAGGCTGCAGGGCAGAAAATCTATTCAGACTTGTGGCACTTGGTCGCAAGGAGTCTGGAGATCGTGGAGACAACACAGAGCAGAGCAACAAGGTCAGGAGTTGCTGATACCTCAGCATCACCAAGTAGTTCAGCTGGAGTGATGGGGACAGAACTGTAGGGAAAAAAGCTGGCCCTGCCCCACTTCAACCTTTCTTGTCAGGAGGTCACATACAGGGAAGGAGAGGAGGCTGAGGGGAGCCTTCATTGGGGGCTGAAGTTCCTCCCAAGGGGCAGCTCTGATCTCTGCTCTGTGACCAGGGACAGGACTAAGGGTAGGGTTGGAGATGTGTCAGAGGTGATTTAGGTTGGAGGTCAGGAAACGTTTATCCCCAGAGGATGCTGGGCACTGCCCAGGCTCCCCAGGGAATGGGCACGACCCTGACCCTGCCAGAGCTCCAGGAGCATTTGGACAGCGCTGCCAGGGATGCCCAGGGTGGGACTGTTGGGGTGTCTGTGCAGGGCCAACGGTTGGACTCTGATCCCTGTGGGTCCCTTCCAGCTGAGGATATTCCACGATTCTGTGAACACCACCTGAACCTGCTCTTTGGCAGCAAAGCCAAGGGTGAGGGTCCATCCTGACTTACCCATCTCGCTTGCCTTGGCTCCACCACTGCTGCCCTTCCCCCAGCTGCCCAGCTGGGCTTTAGGCACAAGCTGAATCTTCTCATCTATTGTGGGCTGTAAAACACACCAGGACACACAATTACAAAGGCAAATTGTACAGTTTAATAATAAATGGGAGATTTCTTGTCAAAAATCCCAGTCTTGTGAACACATATTTTTGGAAGACCACATATTTTTGGAAGACCACATATTTTTGGAAGACTAAACTGTAGCCTGAGACACAAACAACAAAGGGCATCACAAAGAGCCTCTTCCAAATGTCAGTGAGAGATATTTACAGTGAGCAGGAGCTTTTTTTATTGGGAATTCTGAAGCTCAGTATATCTGAGTATATTCAGTATAATTGAAAAATGTTTGGCTTGTTTGTGATGTGTAAACCAGTTCTACTGTCCATCAACTTTCCAGTCATGGCTTTGGGGGATCTGCAGGGCACCAAACAATCCAGAGGGCAAAGGACAGCAGGTTGCAGAACTTTGGAGGGAAGAAGTGGTATCTGGCAAGACGAGAACATTGATTTTACAATGTTCAGTGGAGAATTTATTGACAAGGAGGTTGTGACCTCACAGATCTCGGGGGAGCTCCTCTCCTTCCAAAGCAGCTGCTGTAGAACCAGTTCCATTTGTATGGAACAAAGGAGAGGGACTTTTCCCAGGTGAGCTGTAAGCCCAGGCAGTAGGAGACTGAACCTCTCCTGCTAATTAAGTTTTGGAGACTGCTTTATGACTTTCATAAGGAACAAACTGATTGGATCTGCAGAAGGGCTGCAGCAGTCTGTCCAGGTCCTGCTTTATAGCACTTCAAGAATTCAGGCACTGAGTGTAAAAATTCAGGGCGAATCACATTAAGTGAGACAAGGGAGTATTTAGGAGTCAATGATTTATGCAAAGGCCAGACTTTTTCTTGGCAAGAAAACCCAGAGCTGTTCTGAAGTCTGACAAAGGAGAAATCTCCAACTTGCCCAGCTTGCAGCCCAGAAAACTGTGCCAAATCCACCAGTCTAAAGGTGAAATAACAGGAAGATGCTCATGTGAAGGATGAACGTGACAGTTTATCACACACTGGGGGATGCAACCATGCCACACCAAGTCGTGAAACCTCTAAAAGCAGACACAGCTCTTCCCATTCTACTGGTGCCTCGTAAGTCTGGAGTGCTGCTGTTTGTGACACATGACAGTGGATGTGGCCTCCCTGTTTTATTGAGGAGCAGCATCAGAAGAGGGTCTCAAGAACTTGAGGCACCCAAGGATTTCCAGCAGGTGTTTGAGACCCCCTGGTGATGTGTTTGAGACCCATGGAACATGGGTGCTGTGCTGCATCTCCATGTCACACAATACTCTGGCTCACATTTTCATCACTAAATAAAATGCAGATTTTCTCACTGTGATAGCTTCTGGATTACTAAAAGGACACTGTGAACCTGAGAAAGAAAGTCTGCACACTCCTTCCCCTCAGGACAAAACAGGAATATCCAGAAGATAATGCAGCTTGATTTACACACAGTGTTAACTTCAAGGATTTAAAATGTCTCAACCCCAAGTTTTGACCTGTACACACTGTCCCAGTCGTTCCTGGACCAACAGATGTTTTATTGCCCTGAAGGAGGCTTGTGCTGGCACCTACCTTGGTAATTTTAAGGAACTTGGTGGGGTCCAGCACTCTGCTGTTCTTTGCCCCCTGCACAGTGTTCCAGCCACCTTCGTCGACCCGTGGGACACCTGAGGATGACAAACAGAGCCACCCCCATCTCATCCTGCTGCTCTGACTGGCAGAGTCCTGCTTAGGAACGTCCTTCACACTGACATGACAAACAAGCCTGCCTGCCTGTGTTCTCACAGAACTGCCTGGACATAACAGCTCTCACTCCTTTCAAGGGCTGCTTTTGGAAGGGATGGTTCCTGGCTGGATTCTCTGCACTCCTGTAGGTGCTGCATGCTCACAGAAGGAGCAGGTGAGATGCTTTCCCTGACCAGAGCTTCACTCACCCCGCAATTCCTGCAGCACTTGGCTGGTCTGATACGGAGTCCCTCAGGCACTCCCAGGCTCCTCACCCTCTCCTGGTGTCACTTTTAGGATAATAAAAATCTGTATCTATTTTCTTTACACCCTGTTTTCAAAGCACTTACATCTGACAATCCTTAGTATTAAAGAATCCCCGAAATTACTTTCTCTTTCCCTGCTCTGTCCCAATCTTCATTTTCCCAGTCACTCCAAATTCATCTTGAGATAGCACCTTGAGGGAAAGGAGCAGTTTAAGGGATACCAAGACATTCCCTCACACAGAGTCAGCATCTGACTTCAACAACTAAAAAATACACAGTTAATCCTGAAATGAGATGTTTTTCTCTTTAAATGAGATTCTGCAGTGCATGAGAATGGATGGCAAATCTGACTCCAAAGTATTACCTTGTTAGAACAGATTTCTGGCAGCCTGTCACAAAATCAAATATGGTTTGCATGAATGGAAAGCGTAAGCACTGTTGGCCTGTGGATGGTTATCTTCACCCATGAGATTTGCCCCTGAAAATCCCCACAGCCAATTCATGGCAGATTTGTTCCTTTTCCAGCCTCTGCCATATCAGGCCCCATTTCCCTTTGCTTATTACACACAGGAAAAAAACCCCACAGATTTTTTTCCTTTTATGTGGGATTCCCTCTAAGACCACTGGATGTGAAATGAGGGAAAGGAGCAGGAAACTTGGCTTTTACTTTACCTGGTCTCCTCTTGTCTTTGGTCATCAGTTGTTGCACCTTCCTCTGTTCTTCCTGCTCTTCAATCTTGGCTTCTTTATGGATCTGCTCGATGGTCTTGGGGCCCTGGTCTGCTCTCCGTGACACCCAGTTGCACTGGGGAAGAAGCAAAAAAACCCAAACACATGCTCAGGGAAACCTCCAGGGGAACATCAAACACAGGGAATTTGAACATTGGGAATGACGCCTCATGCTCCCACCCTTGTCATGCCTTAGAGGGGCTGAAGAAAATCCTGTGGAGGTGGGACACATCATGGACATGGTTATTGCAGCAGCAGAGAGCAGAGTGTTGTACTCAGGTACAGAGACTGCAGCGAAGACCTGACTGAATTTAGAACATGTTAACCCTGAGCCTGCACATTTCCAGCTTCGCTTTCAAGGTTCAGAGGAAAGAGAAGAGCTGCTGTCACTCTCTGTTTACGACTGATACTCTTTGTGGGAACCTTTCCTCCAAGCTTGAGGGAAAAAATGAAACCTTGAAAATAAACAAAGGAAGTAGTGACTGATTTTAAGTGAATACAGTGCTTTGCACTCCAGGAATGGTGATGGGCTGACACAGAAATCCTGCAGCTGTCACTCCAAAAACACTTTCCTTGCTTGATGTGTCTTTTCAGCCATGCAGTGCTTTGATCCTTCCAGCCCTGGAATGACCACACTGTCCCTTATCTTGCTGCAGCCTCATTTACCGTGCTTGGGGTAAGTATCTACCTGCAGCCAAAATGGTGACTTCAGCTTCCACACAACCCAAACCAGCTCCCCTGGGGAAGAAATTACAGGTGCTGGGAAGGTTTGTTCCACCCATGGTCACCTCTTCACCTGCACAGTGTGGGGACCCCCTGCACTGCACGTGTACACACAGGACCAGGACAACATGGAGACATTTCCTGGCTTTGAACAGCCAGACTTCAGGTAAAAGGGGAAGAGATCTTCCCCTAACATCCCAATTGAGCCATGAATCCTTCCTCTTGCATAGGAGCTTATCCAGCCTGGATATGGAAGGGAACATGACAGACTGGCATGAGAGCTGGGAGTGTTCACATGGAGGAGAGAAGGCCCCAGGGAGACCTTAAAGCCCATTCCAGGGGCTCCCAGACAGCTGGAGAGGGACTGGAGACAGGGGGAATAGCTTCCCATTGCCTGAGGTCAGGGTCAGATGGGATACTGAAAAGAAATCCTTCCCTGGGAGGGTGGGGAGGCCCTGGTAAAGGGTGCCTACAAAATCTGTGTCTGCCTCTAGATCCCTGGAAGTGTCCAAGGCCAGGCTGGACGGGGCTTGGAGCAGCCTGGCATAGTGGAAGGTGTCCCTGCCCATGGCAGAGGTGGAATGAGATGATCCTTAAGGTTCCTTCCAACCCAAACTAGTCTGGGCTTCTATGATTTCATGCTTTTACTCACTGGAGTTAGGACCTACCAGCCTTAGGTCTATTACATCCTGAAGCATGAACCGAATCCTTGAGGAGGTTTTCCTCTCTTTCACAATCTTCTCCATCTGATTAAAATACTGGTCCATGCGGGGCTAGACAAGAAAAACATAATCAGCAAAATGAAAACACTGGGTGCCCCCTTGAGGTGCACCCAGTGAGTCCTGCATTCTGGGATTTCTGTGCCAGAAACACTGGGGACACAGGGCTGCACCCCAGAGAGGTGAGTGCTGGGTCTTGTACACTCCTCCAGGGTGGATTTGAGGGTACACAGGGCAGCATGTGCAGAAGATGAGGCACAACTGTGCAGGTACACACTTTCTCTGGGTTTTTAATAACACAAACCATCTACAACCCCTGCATGTACATAATAAACATTACTTCCATTAAAAATATATCTCAATCTCAGCTTCCCCATCCCAAATCAGCTGTGTGCTCACCTCAGCCCAAGAAAAACTGGCTCAGGAGACGAAATGGGTACAAAACCAGCGTAAGACACATCATTCCATGGTTATGCCCAGAGCTGAGCCAGGTCAGACTGAGCAGCAGCTCTGGGTTTCTCTGCAAGACCAGTTTAATGGGCTCAGCTGTGGGAAAAAACCCCCACAAACTCCTTCTCATCCAGAAAATCGTGATGTGGTGGAATCCCAATGGATTCACACTAAGAGATGAATCGGGATCAACAGAGAAGCTCCTGTTAGGTCTAAATTTGACTCACAAAGCTCTAAAAAGCTTTTTTCTCAAAATAGGGCCTCTGGTTGTTTCAAACAAGAGTTTCAGAGCAGTTTTCTACCATGTTTCCCACTCCTCACTAAAAACCAGCTAAACCCTTGTCCTTGTAGGTAAACAAACAACAAAAAAATCCATTTAAATTTGGTTTTTACCATGGAAAGTTCCAGCTCTAGGAGCAAACGTTTCTAAAGTTAAGGATGATGGGGAAACGGACTTTGTTCAGAAGTTTTAATTACACTATGACAAACAATTCAGCTTCAATAAAAACACATAATAAAATGTCTACCCCATTAATAAGGATTCTCTCAGTTTTGAAAGAAATAACCAATCCCAAAGACAAGACAGAGGCATCTGGAATTGCTCCCTTGCTCTGTGCCCCACCATGCCTCAGCTTGAGGGTGCAGAACCAGCAGAGCACCAAAATGTTGGCTTTTACAGTGTTCAAAAAGATGAAAACAGCACCCAGGCCTCATCCAGCCTGACTTCATCTTGGAAGTCAGATCCAGTTTTCTTCCCAAAGCACATGGAGAAACTGAATCCCATGTTGGTGCCGTGCTCAGCACGAGGTGTTTAGCCTGGGACTACTGATAGATAGACCACGTTGTTTTGGTCAATGCTAGCAGAACAGTCTGGGAAATTTCTTCCCCTTAAGGCTCAGGATTGATCCTCTGTTATCCCTGAGATCCAGCAAGTGGAGAAGGAACTCCCTGTCTGGGACAGCTGAACACAATTAGCTCCGTTTGATTCCAGAGCTGTCCCACTGATTCCTGGCAAGACCCTCGAGTTTTTCATCCCAAGCCTGGTTTTTGTGAAGGAGCAGCAGACTGTCTGTGCCAAGAGAAGCTCTTGCAGTGCACAACACTCTGTGCTACAGATATATCTGCTGGAAAATGGGGAGGAGGATGCAGGAGTGCTGTGGTTGCAGAATGGCTGCCACATCCCAAAACAACTGGACACAAGGATGACACGAAACACAGGCACCCCTTAAGCTCAGGTGGGGTTTGGACTGGTTTAAGAAAGTGTTTTAGATTTAACCTGAACAATGCATTTCATGGTGGCTTTTGTAGGTAACATAAACCTTCAACTGGAAATATTAATGTTTTGAGAACTACAAAGGAAGAGGGACATTCAACTTGGCAAAAGTAAATGTTGTGCATTTCTGGGCTGTGTGTTTGGATAAAATCTTTGGAAATAACAACTGGAAAACACTGTTAAAAATTATACAGAATCTATTACAGAGCACAGAGCAAGGCGAGGTCATGATGAAACATCCACAGAAGAGTGGATGATTTCATCAGGCCATATGGAAGTTCTTGAAGAAAAAAAAAATCTTCAAATAAAAACACTGCACACCCATTTTTCCAGTCCTGCCCAGAGAGCCTCATCCCTCGCTACCATTCCTGCCCCACCTTTGCCTTCTCAAAGTCCAGGTCCTTGCCAATGGTTGTGAGCAGGCGACAAAGGCACTCGAGGGACTCCTCGTCGTGGTTTTTCAGCAGCTTCACGACGCAGTCGTGCATGATGGCCTCCGTCAGCATCTTCAGCTTGAAAAGCTCGCCAATGAATTTTATATTCCCGATGGATCTCCGCCGAGCTTTGTCCTTGGCCTCTTCCAGCTCGTCATGGAGTCGCGTCTTCTCCTCTGGCTATAAAACAGGAAAAAAGTTCCGCAAAACCACATTCCCAGGGCACAGAACTTTTTAAAAGATCCAGTTTTATGTTCATAGACACTGTTCACTCTTTCCCTCCTAAAGCCCAGAAAGATGCTGGGATAAACCCACTGTGAAGGCAAATATTTTTTATTATCCTCAGGCACAGTGAAAGAATCAAAATCTCAACTCCAAAATCCCCCCAAATCAACTGCTGTCTCAAAAGGAAATAATTTTCTGAGGGAGCTCTCAGAACTTATGGAGAAAAACAACACTTACAGTGGTGGCAGCTTCGAGTTCTTTCTGCTTCTTTTCAAAGACATCATCATCAGCCTTGTCCTTTTCAAATTCCTTCTGGCAGCGATTTAACAGCAACTTACGGAAATTTACTGTGCTCCCAGGTTTGTCTGCCATGGGCACTTTCAGCTGGAGTGAGAAGGAAGAAAAACATCAGCAGAAACAGGGATAAACTTCACAGAGGAGGAGTCCTCCATAACAATTTATTTTGCTCTTCATGTTGAGCTGAGTGGCTCTGCAAGGCTGTGAAAGTAAAGCCTCACATCAGGATTTCCACTAGAGTTTTACACTGCAGATGTAAAGTCACACTCCAAACTTGGCTGACACCACCTCCGCCCGGGATGGATTACACTTCCATCCATAGGATCCCTTAAAAACACCCCCTGCTTAAAAACACTCCTGTTCTGTGCTGAAGGCTTAGGCCATATTCCTTTACTGCAAATCATGAAGGACCAGGGGGTAAGGGGGCTCTTTTGTCCCACATTCACCATCTGAGAATGACCTGTGCAAAGCCTGGCTCATCTTAAGCTCCCTTGGAACTGACAGACACAGAAGGGTGGTGAGGCCCTGGCACAGGGTGCCCAGAGCAGCCGTGGTTGCCCCACCCCAGAAGTGTCCAAGGCCAGTTTGGACGAGGCTTGGAGCAACCTGGGATAGTGGAAGTTGTCCCTGCCCATGGCAGGGGGTGGGATGAGAAGAGCTTTAAGACCCCTTTCTCACCTATACTATTCCATGCTTCTATGATTCCAAGAACTTCCCAAATACTACTCATCTTGCAACCAGGTGGAGCAAAGAGTCAACTCCAAACAACTGCTCCAAGCAAATCCCTATGCATTGGGCATGGCAAACAAACCAATACTCCACATTAATTATTCTTACTTACACTCAAAAACTAACATTTAACTCTGCTCTCCGCAGTTCCTGTCACTGCGCAACAGCCCATGCTGAGCCCTACCCAGAGGAGTTCCCATGCCACGGGCGGCTCTTACCGTCACCAAGCACCGGCACATGTTGGCGTACGCCACAGAGAAGCTGGGCTCATCGATGGCCTTCTCAAAGACCAGGTCAATGACTCCTTTCAGCCTCTCCTCTGTGTCCACTGTCAGGTCTGTCACTTGCTTCATGAGCTGGTTAAACATCTGGGGCGTTAGCTTGTTCAAGATGCTTCGTACCTTGCGGAACAGCTCCTGAATGACAGAAAAACTGCAAGTTCAGGCACAAGTGGTGCAGGTGGATTTCAGGAATGAGCCAGGATGCTTCCCACAGGGGAACGGAGACATCCTGTAGGAATTTCTGGGATGCTGAGTGACACACCACATGTCTCTGCACAGCCCAACCCCAGTTCTCACTTGGCTAGCAGAAGACCAGGACTACAGGGCAGGAGTTTGGGAAACACCCCAAGTGCTTTTGTCAAGTGCAACAGAGGCACAAAGCCCTTCCTGTTAGAAACACTCTTCTTTATATCAGTTTAATGCATGAGATAAATTAACAGGGAGTGGCCTCTGTTTGCTTCAGCCAGAGGTAATCAACCTCTCCTATAATTCACTTAAAGGCACTTTATTTTTTCTTACCCAGGATGATAGTGAGGTCAACAATGCCACCATAAGCTCCAAGAACAGAATTCCACTCTCCTTCAAGACCATCCCAAGTTATCCTACAAATTCCAAACTTGACCACCAGACAAACATCTCCTCCCAGAGTGACTGCCCCACGGAGGAGAGAAGGGGGAGAAGGACAGAGGGAGTTTCAGATGGCACCGTTGGGCTGGGCTCAGGACCAACTGAGGGATTTTACAGAGGAACCTCAGTCTTGCTGAGGATTCAGGGCAGAAATGCGGTCTAAAAGGAGATGAAAACCAAGTTCTGTGCTGGAAATGTAGGGCTCTTTGCTCTAGAACAGAGAAAGAATATTCCAGTAAAACAGCAATAGGAAAGCAATCCTGGAAGAGAGACAGGTTTGTCTGGTGTTCTCTGCTTAATACACAGGACTGGCATTTAAACACCAGGTCAAGAATAAACATACAAGAAATGCCATCAAGGTAGGGGAAAGTTGGGATTCCAACTGGAATTCATTGCCATTTTTCACTGTCTGATACAAGAGGGCAGGCAAATTACTATTATCTGGTGCAGCTGCTGCACCCTCAGACCTGCTCATGTTCTCACCTGGGTTTTGACATTTTCCGGGTCCTCTGTTTGGTTTTCCCTCTTCAGGCTTGGCTTCCAGGCATTCTCTGCCTTCTTCAGGTGCACATCCTCCTTCACACACACAGTGATGATCTTCCTAGGCTCTCTCCTCTGGCCTGGCTGAGATCGCCTCGGTCCAACATTCAACAACTAGGACAAAAACATTCCTTGTTATATCGCACTTTAAGCTCATGCTGGATAACAAACTCCAGGGCAAATGCCAACACCCACTGACAGTACCGCTGACCACCAGCACGCCTGCTGGGACACGAGGAGTCCCTTTGACCCAATACTACTCCAGGCTGGTCACAGGAAACATGGAGACACCAGACACATTTCTCTGGGCAGCTCTTCCCAACAGAGAGATAGGATGACACTGCCTACACAATCCGTTGGCGCTCCAGGTGCTGCTACAGGAGGGTAGAACTGGCCCTGACTGGCCAAAAGTACCTCCTGGGAGTCAGAAACTCCATAACTGAGACATCACAGCAAGGTGTGGAAGAATTCAGCCCTTAGAGGTGTATTTCAAACATGCCATCCCAAGCATTTAGACAATGATATATTAGCAGCTCTGCCAAAAATGTTAAGCTTTACTGGAGATTGCTTCCAACAAAGCCATTTTGAGGCAGGAATTATGTAAAACACAGTGAAGGAATATCACTGCAGCTACTGCACTCTAAAAATATGGATCCTAACAGATACAGGAAAAACTCTGGGTGGTTTCACAGAAGAAAGGGACTCAGGTGCTTTGAAACTGCCTAAGCACCTCTGCAATCCTGTGTAATTTGATGCACCTCCTGGACAGGCACAAAACCTGCGACAGCCAGGGAGCTTTTCACCAGATGTACAAGTGGGAAGGCACAAGAAACCCCCAAACCTCCTCTTCATCATCTGGAGGCTTCTGATTAAGGACTAAAGGTACCAGATGCTGTTGGGAGGTTCCCCCATGGTCTTCCACATTTTTGAACTCATCACAAATGGCCAACCTCAAGGCACAAATTAACGCAGCAAAATCCCATTATCAAACCCGGTACTTCCCACAGCAGTAATAAATCTGCTCAGCAGCCACTCATGAAGATGGGCCATTTCAAAGACTGCTTTGTTCAACAAAGGGATTCAACGAGAATCAAAAAGGCCAAACCAATGCAGTTACTTGAAGAGCTTCAATGAATAGGAGGAAAGGGCTCTTGGCTGATGCCTCTTATGTCATACATTAGCCACAAACCTGGGTTTGTGGTTACTGAAAGGCAAAATTCTTCTTAAAGGCAGAGGGAGTTGAACCACTTGCCTTTGACAAGGTAAATGCATACAAATGAACAGGATCACCAGCAGTGCTGGCGCTCTTGTTTGGGCTTCATTATGGGGTAACAGCAACAGAGGAAGATATGTTGTCAGAACACAATGACCTCATGACATGACCTGCTCCATGTGCCCAGCAATGCCTGGGATAGGGGTCCGAGGGGCAGGGTGTCTCCGCTCAACTTACGAAAACTCCTGTTTACATCCCCTACCATGCAGATTGTTGAAACTGCATGGGGCACAAGTCCCATGAATGCCATAATTCACAGAATCACTTAACTTGGAAAAGATCTCCAAGATCATCAAGCCTGACCACTTGTTGCACAACTGCACCAGCTGATCATTCCTGAGAAAACAACAGTGGAACAGGGAGCCTTCAGGATGTTTTTGTATGTCAGACACCTTCCTAAAACAGACACTCATCTCTCTCTGTTCCCACCCTAAGCCCTAACTGACACAGTCTGGCACAGCAAGGTCTGACAGCAGCCCTGCCTTCACACACCACCTCTTGGTGTTACACAGTTCTGAGCTGTCCATACTCTGACCACGCTGCAAACGTAGAGAGAAGAGACTTCCCTCCAGCTGAAAAACCAGACAATGATGTAACAGAAAACTGAATGGCCACAGCCAGGAGTGCCTGAGCTCACCACACACCTCCTGCTCGCAGACAACTCTGTCATCAGAGCCAGGTTGGAGTGTGCCCTGAAAACCCAAACCTTTGTGCTCATTCCCCCTAGAACAGGGACAAAGCCAAAGAAGAGGTGACCTGCAGCCACCCCATCTCCTGCACAGAGGCAGCCCTGGTCTGAAGGACCTCCCAAACATGCCAAGCTGTAACGTACGTGGACCGAGTTGCAGAGGCCGGCGCTTCCTCGGGCATGGATCCATGTAAATGTTCCTTTTTAGCAAACAACCATCCCTGAAGGAGGTGACTCCCTTGGAAAACTGAGGTATGCACAGAGCACCAGTGTGTCATGTATCACTTCCTCACACCTGGCTGCCTTTGAGCCCAGACCTTTCAGGCATCAACACAACAAAGACTTTCTTTGAGGCTGTACGTTTTTAATATCTGTGACTAAACTCAGTTCAAACTGTGTGATTAGGTTTTCAATCAGTGAACAGAAGATGTAATAAAATAATAGATGGATCCAACTTTTAACAGAATTGGTCTAGGGGTCTGGGGGTTTTGGCTCCAGATTTATACTGCAAGTTAAAGAGGTGCCAGAGTGCAGGCCTGGCTTCTTGTAAATAATGATGGGTCTGGGGCATGGGGCAATTACGAGGTGTTCCTGCACTAATCTGAATGACATCTCTTCTGGAGGAAGATGTGGGAAAGGAAAACAGGGAGATACAGGTACAAGACTCCTGCAGAGAAGCCGCAGCATAGACTGACCTGGTGCTCCCATTCAGGCTGCAAGTCATGGAAATACTTTAGAAACCATCCAAGGAATTAAGGAAGTACTTCTCCCTTTATAAGAGGCTTTGAATGCAGACAGTGAAATTGATTTTCCATGGTTGGGAGAGCTTGTGCCTTTCGGGAACAAGAACTGAAGGGACTCCAGTTTCCATCACCTCTCAGGAAGGACAAAGCAAACACAGGGACAGACCTGTCTGCTCCAGCCCAACATCTCTGAGTTTGCATCTCCTCACCTGCCATCCTCACCTAACCCTGCCTACACCAAGAGCCTTCTCAGCTGCATTCTGCTCCTGTGCAATTCCACCTCAGCGCTGTCTGATGCAACATTGGTTAGTGCCAGAAACAGTCACAAAACACATTCAAGCAAAAAGATGGAAACAAAGACAAAAGCCAAGGAAGCAAAGCAAAAGACTCAATGTGCCAGGAATCGGTTAGCACTGAGCTCTCAACATTATTTGGGGCAAGGAAGAGGCAGTGGTTTGATGGTTTATGGCATGGCCTGTGCAGAGGTGGGATGGCTGGGGACAGGCAGCGCACGCGCAGGGGGTGCCATGCATCACGAGAAGGGAACGTTTGGCATTGCTGGGGCTCAGAACCCTCTGATCCTACAACCACCGGTGTCGAGGACAGGCTGGTTAAACCAGGTCACCTTCCAGCCCTCCTCCAGAACAAGGCAAGGAGAGGCTCTGCTCTGCAAAGGCGCAAATGTAAGATGTATGTTATGTGCTGAATGCTCCAAATGAACGGGGTAAGCGGGACTTACCTTTTCTCCCCCTTTCCACAGGTCTGCAAAGTGCAGACCCTCGCGGATCCCGCTCAGGCCAACGTCCCAGCATGCCCTCAGCTGGTGATGTCCCACCCACCACTGAAGACTGCCTAGAGGGGTACAATGCAAGTCTTGTTTCGGTTTTTTTAAACAAGGTTGCACCTTTTTGTAAAGTTTTCTGCCAGTCATTCTTTATCAACAGTGGGTGTTGGGGAAAAAAGGCAACTCTACAAAAAGGTGCAAAGTCTGGGGGGAGAAGGGGGGATTTGGCTTACCCCTATCGGCAGGTTCCTCAATGGTGGGTGAGGCGAGACCAAGAGAGGGCATGCTGGGGGCCCGCACCGAGCCAGGGAGGGCAATCCAGGGGTGCTCTGCACTTTGCAGGCCTGTGGAGAGATAAAGAGCAACAGCCACGTTACCCAGATGCCGCAGGGCTCAGGATACTCAGGACATGACAGGAGAGGAGACGCCGCAGCACAACCTGCAACATCCCAAATGCTGGAAGCACTGGCAATCTCACAAGGTTTTGTGGACCAGGTGGTGCTCCAAGAGAAACAGTGGCACTGAGGCAACACCAAGACACAGACGTGCACTCCGTAACTGAGGCACTGGCCACGAGGCTGCTCCCAAACAAGAAATATTACATTGACCCAAAATCACTGCGTTTGACTCCTGGAAACCCGCACACTTGGAAGTTGGGGTGATTCAGGGAACTCTTCTGGAACCAGCAGGTTTGAAAGCTCCGTGATGGCTGTGTCGTTAGACACATCCAGATGGACACAGAAGAAGGCATCTCAGTAGCTGAAAATCAGTAATTGCCCCTAACGGTGGCAGCATCCTCCTCCAGTGGCACTGATGGAGTAGCACATGCTGGGGCACCTGTGCCCCAGGAAAAGATATGGCAGAGGCATGAGTGACGAGCTCACAGAGAGATTTTCAGAGTGTGGGCAAAGCCAGACATAGGGAGAAGGGGGCAAAGTGAAAGAAAAGCAGTGGAAAAGGTGAGAAAACAAGGAATGAAGTGACCAAAGCAACACATGGAAGCACAGAAAAAGCAGGAACACACAGGTGCTGGCTATATTTTGTTTGAAAAATCACTTTGCTCTGTTGCTGTGTTTTGCAGCACAGCCCCCCAGGCTGACGCACTGACGATGGGTTTGTTGTACGATGAACACGTGACTGCACTTGCGACTGCGGGGTCCTGGTGTGGAAACACTTCCACCCTCTCACACAGGGAAACAGCAAGGAGATCGAACCCTTCCCAAACAACACCTACCCATGACAAACATCCACAACTGCTTCCAATTTCCCTACATTTTGTCAGCTAAGCAAACATCACCCCTGCATTTATCCTGACAAACCAAGAGCCACTGGCACATTGAAAGAGGTCCAAAAGCCTGAGGAGGGACTTCATCAGTGTTAAGGCCAGTTTTCAAATGAGCAAGTTGGGGTAAACTCACACTTCCAGACACGTTTCTTCCCCCGGGGGTTTGCCTCCCAAAATCAGCAAAGGCCGGTGTGAAGTCGGGGCCTCGTGGTAGGATGCGGGGGTCCAGAGTCCTCAGTGGCAATTTCGGCTGATTGACCTGTGCCGTGAGCAGAGCACACAAACAGGAGCTGCTCAGGGGTTGCTGAGCCACCAGAAGTCATGCAATCCACAGACAACATCTGCTAAACCATAACACTCATATTAACATCCAAATTAAAGCTTTCGATAAACTGCTCAAGTTTTAGGCATCCACACTTATGCTAAAAATAAGCATTTAAGTTAAAATACGTCTTCTTCAGGAGACTATTGAGGAAACAGGCAGAGTTCAGAAACATTTCAAGGTTGACAGGAATTATGGAGGATAAAATCATGGCAACATGGACCTGTCGTGGTCCAGGAGCATGAAACTGCCACCTTCCCTCAAGGCAATGGTTTTTGGGCCAACATGAGAGATGGAAAACTGAGCCCAGGAAGCTCAAACACAAAACAATCATGGGAAAGTAGAAGGTAGATGAAATGTGAAAAACAATCATGCGAAAGTAGAAGGCAGATGAAATAATTTTGGGAATAAAGCTGCGTTTTACGATTTGCCTGGGTATGAAACTCAGTGTGGAAATGTTTCTGCACACAGGATCACCCACATCCCTGAGTCTCAAGAGTGAGTCTGCTGTAGTTCCATCAAAGCCAAGGAACTCCCCAGTTCCCTGTGAAAGCAGAATGAGGCCTCAGTGTCAGCACTCAGAAATCCCAAATGTTTCACTAAGCCCAGATCTCCAGCAGAGACAATCAGCTATGAGATGAGGCTGGAGAGAAATCCTGAAACTGCCTGAGAATGGAGTTCTTAAAGATCTTTTATTAGATCAGCTTATAAATAGTGAAGAAAATGCTTTAGATCAAAAAACACCTTTGCCCAAAAGCTTCTCTCTGCTTTTCAATTGATCTAATAGATCAATTAATTGTTCTAATAAAAGCCACTGTCTCTCCATCCAACCTTGTTTGGATCCTCAGCTCTTCATGGCTGGGTAATTTTAAATTTTAATAACAATCTGGTATAATTTTATCTAATAAAGATCATCAAAAATATTTCAGTTTTTAATCATCTGTGCACATTCATCAGGCACCAACACCTCCATTTGTAGAATTTTGTGATGAGACCAACTATTCCCACTACCACCAAACCCCAGCATGGAAATGGTTCAGGAATGAGGCATTAGGGATCTTTATTTATATCAAATCCCTGCACGTACCTGTTTTATGGGCTCTCCTCTCACCTTGTCGAGCACCACATCACTGATGGGAGGCAGCCCCTCGGGCTTCTGGATACAGGCAGGCATGAATTGGATATCCAGCAGGAATTCCCGGTCGTATTGCTTTTTCCCCTCCGGGTCCAGGGGCTTCCACTGCTCTATAGGTAGAGAAGTCCCTGAGAGTCACAGGAAACAAACCCTGCCCATCCAGATGTAATTCTGGTAAACCCAAAGGGACAAGGCTGCTGGACCAGCCTGGGAAATTTCAATTTAATTTAATTTTTTTATTTTGAAGGGAGAGAGGAGGGCAATACACGTAACATTACAGGCACAAGAACAACAGGGAGTGTAGAGCCAGGTCCAGAGAAACCACATCCGGATCTGGTCACTTACTCCAGTTCTAACCCATGTATCTAACTTTGACTTCCGCTCTCCTGTGGGATATGGTGGAATGGGGATAATTCGCTGTTCCTGTGTGAAAATGCAGAAGTTAAAGGGGTTTCGTCTGGTGTAAACAGGAGTCCCAAACATGCAGCCAAGGAGAGCAGAGCATGGAACAAAAACACCCTCTGAAAATGTGAAACCATGGAACTGAACAAACCAGGCCGGAGATAAAAGCAGAAACAAGAGAAGCCACAACCACAGGCCATGATCTGGGAATTACAATTTTCCACCTATTTTACCTGGGGCTTTTTGAGTGCTGAGGACCCTGCCTGGTGCAAACCACAGCGTAAACCTACAGCCACTTTAGCACAAGTACAGTCAGCCTCTGGTGGCCTGGAGGTAAAATTTTCAGCACTGGCCACACAATTTGTTTCAAACTAGGGAAGAAAACATGTTTTATCTGAAGGAAAACATCCGTATGAGATAGCTGCCTTTGGATCTTCCTCATGCCAGACTGTGTTACTCAGCATTCATCAGCCCTTCAGGCATTTATTATTCCTTTATTTCACTCCCTAACCCCTCGCTGTGGATCTCTGGAATCTCATCATCTGCACCCCCTCAGAGGGCATGAGCAGGGACTTATTCCAATGATGGGTTTTAATACTGGGAATGAAAATACACAGAAGTAATTGCAAACTTTAGCTCTTTATGCCGTTTTATTTCTACAGGGCTTTAGGATACAGAAGTGCAGAAAAGGTTTGGCTGGATCCTGGCTGGAATTCCTCCTGCCCTTTCCACTGTACCTGTCATTTACCATGGAAAAGCTCCAAGACAACAACAAGCAGTTTAAGTGCAGTTTCCTTTTTCTGCAAAGCTCTCAATGAGCTGTTTTAATGTGAAGAGTACCTGGGCAGTGTCACAGGAAGGATCCCCAATGCAGGGAAAGACAAGGATCAAACACACAATTCCTCCAAAAGGCAGAAATTCCCCTTTCTAAAAAGAGCAGAGCCGAAATTGAGGACTATTGCACAAGTCTGATGTACATTGTGTTCCCAGGGATCAATTCAATGCCTCCAGCTGAGTGAAAGGACATCTGGACCCAACTGGGATTGTTCTGACTGCATCAGCCAATGAATTATGAATTAATTTCAGGAAGTGCTTAGCTAGTGAACTGGTCAGGTACCCTGAGTGTGATGAGCTATCAAGAGGCCTCTGTGTTTCCCCCACACTATATGATTGTGCTGAATTAATAAAAGCAAAACAATTGAGTTCTTTGTCAGAAGAAAGTAGTGCAGAAATAATCACTGCAGTGGAGTCCCTTAATGGTGGTGCTCCTTGTCCACCAGGTTCTCCAGGTCCTTCCTTATTATTATTATTATCTTTAATTTCTGGGCTCCTAAAAAATGACTACTTTATTTCGAAGGAGTTTCACATGAATAAAAAATTGCTTAAAAATTGGGAGCAACTGAGAAGTTGGTCTCAAGTTCTCTCTAAATGAGGTGGATTAATTGAGGTTTAGGTCTATAAATTACAAAATCTACATAAATAACAAAAAGATAAATAACAAAACTACTTTATAGATATCCTATACCCTAATCAATGGGACTGAGCTGGGCAGTGCCTGGATTGAAAACCACAAACTGTTTATTTTCCTTACTCTTCTAGAAATCCAAAGATCCATGCAACTGTTTAGCCAGGAAATTAAATCTTTATGAACACACATATTTGTATTTAGGACCCAATGAGCAGTTTAATTTCTTATTTAACCCCCTCTCTATTTCAGAGGTATATTGGTTTATGTGGAATTTCTTGGATGGTTTCTAGCTGTCAACTGCACAGCAATCAACTCTCTGCCATTTCCACCATGCTGCAGCCAGCATCCAAATGCAGAAAAATTTCAAGGAATTAGGAATTTTCTTTTCTTTTGACCATGACCAGCAAGACAAAACCAATTTTCCCCTTTTGCCCCGGGAGATGTCTCAGGGCCTGCTGGGTTGCAGACTTTGGCAGAGCTGCATGCCGCAAACACTGAATCCCCTTCCAGCTCCAATGGGAACATCCGTAGGGGTAACACATGGGCATCAGCATCCCTTACAGGAGGGAGGCACAGCAGCAGAGTGGAGCAGGACTTACCTGGTTTGCACTGGTACACGGGCCCCTCTCCGGAGCTCTCTATGCAGCCAGAGTTAGCGTCAGTGCCTTCACCCTCCAAGACGCTCTCGGCACCATTTCGCACGGGCTCTGCCTCCTGCTCCCCATTCTCTTCCATGGGTTTCACTGGTTTGAGCTCTAAGGGTTCCCTATCTGGTTGAAGGCCATAGCTCATTTTCTCCTGGTCGGATTGAAGTACTTTGTCCCCTGAAGGTTTCTTCTCCTCCTCCTCCTCCTCCTCCTCCTCCTCCTCCTCCTCCTCCTCCTCCTCCTCC